>JACDJE010000072.1:1685123-1794571 GCA_016647715.1 Pavo muticus | reverse complement strand
AAAAAAAAAAAAAAAAAAAAAAAAACAGATGAAGTCCCATAAGCTCTTCAGAATTCACTCGTCAGCATCCGGCTTGACATCCAGCATGGCGTGCAGCTCCTCTGGTGTGTAGCCCAGCAGGCTCTGCAGGTCGCAGACGAAGCGGTAGACGTAGCGCTTGCCGGCCGTCTTGTGGATGATGTTCTTGTCGTAATAGTAACGCAGACCACGGCTCAGCTTCTCATAGTTCATCTTGGGCTTGTTTTTCCTCTTGCCCCACCGCCTGGCCACCTAGGAGAGGGGTGGGGAGAATCAGACGGGATGGACGTCATGGGGATGAGAGGAGAAGTCTTTCTGGCTTGACTGGGCAGCCCTTGGACACATCAAAACCATTAAAGCTTGGGAGAACTAAACTGTTCAACAGCAGAGCACTGAGGAGGACACCATGAGGTCACACAAGTCAGGGAAGGTAATGGATATCCCATACACGCTCCAGAATGGGACATGGTTTAATGATCATGGTGGTGATGGGTCAATGGTTGGACTACAGGATCTCAGTTGTCTTTTCCAACCTTAATGATTCTATGGTTCTATGATGATCAGTGGGAAGCCCCAACTCTCAGCTGCACGCATCTGTCACTGTGCCTTTCTCTACAGTGTTTCAGCTTTTCACTAAGTCTGAGCATAAGTCTGGGCTGTAGTTCACTGTATTCCCCTACAGAAGACCAGAACAACAGGCCTGCCCCAATCTCAACCATGAAAGGCCTCAAGTTGCACCAGGGCAGGTTCAGGTTGGATATTAGGAACAATTTCTTCTCCAAAAGAGCAGTGCTGCACTGCACAGCCGCCCAGGGCGTGGGGGGGTCACAGTCCCTGGGGGTACACCAGAACCGTGGGGATGTGGCACTTGGGGACATGGTCAGCGGGCACGGTGGGGTGGGCTGGGGTTGGATTGGGGATCAGAGAGGTCTTTCCCAACCTTAGTGATTCTGCTATTCTATGAAGGAAGGAGATGAGAATTATCTTAAATATTTCAGCAGCATTTGGGCTCTGGCACTCTACCTCATCTGGATCAGAAAGCTTGAACTCCCAGCCATCGCCCGTCCAGCTGATGAAGGACTGACAGGACTTGTCAGTGAGCAGCTCCAGCAGGAATTGCCACAGTTGGATGGGTCCACTGCCTGGAAAGACAAAGGAAACACGAAACATCAGTGCCAGCAAAACACAGCCCCTTCTATCCCAGCCCGGGGTGAGGGGATTCACATGCAAATGGTTCTCACCGCAAAAAAACAAAACCTTCTGCCAATAAAATAAGAAAAGCATCAGTGGCTGCAGGGTAAGACCTCAGACAATCTGAGAGTTAAATCCTGCAGGTAAAAGAGCTTCCCATTTGCAGTCAGAGCTGAATATTCACGCACTGGAATGCTTCACTCCGAGTTACATAAATAGGATTATTTTTCTGGCACCCAAACAGCAAGCAGTGCTGCCTTGGCACGAGAGCATCACCGTCCCCTGTGTGCCAAAAAGCTCCTGGCCATTGCGTGAACTCCAACAGACTCCTGCTTCCCGACTTTGACTCTTTGCTCCGTGGCTGTTTACGGAGATAAAGGGGACCCAGGTATGAAAATTATTTGGCCTCTCTCCAGGGCGTGTTGCTGCAGGCTCGCAGAGATGGGCCGGGGCTGGCGGGTTTGGCAGAGCTCCGCTTCCACCAGAGCAGCCGGAGAGGCAAGAGCATCCCTCACTGTGGATGTTCAGCCTCTCTTTCTATCTCCACGTCTCCCAGTTTGGTGTGGGTGCTAATTTTGGCCAACAGTAATTTGTCTTGCGGCGCTGAGCTCAATACACCTAATGAGCAGTAGCTGGTGCACCGCATTGAGACCGCGGCTTCGCAGCCTGGATTTGGCTGGATTCAAGGTGTGTGTGGAGTGATGTAAGAATTATCTCTTCTTTGCAGTTGTGTCCCAATCAAAGGTAGAGGAGAAGCCCTCAAGCCAAAACTCTTTGATGAGCAGCTTTAAACGTGGCCGCACCCAAAACACTGCGCTTAGCTTTGGGAGAGATTTTGACATGTTGTAAATGGAGCTTAGAAATCTCAGCAATAATAATGACAATAATAATAATAAACAGAGCCAGAGGTTAGAGGAAATGATTTATCACCCCTGAAAAACTGTGCAGTCTGGATGAGGATGGCAGGCAGGACGGGGCAGACCTGGTGCTGACAGCTGTGAGCTCAAGCTTCAAGCAGGGAAAAAAAGTTATTTCCTCAGAATAAAGAGATGGAGTGCAGCCTGTTTCCATGAATGACAATGGAGGCTGTCAGAGCAGTGGCTGCGGGATAACGCACAGAGGGAGGAGAGGGGTGTTCCCCCTATTCCACAGTGTTTCAAATGACTCAAAGCAGACGTTGCTGGCGAGCAGGAAATGACAGAGCTGGCTTTGGGACAGGAGTGCTGGGACCGGGGAATCACTGCGCCCCATCCAGCCCTCCCCAAAGGGGAATCAGAGAGAAATCCCAAGGAATTGCTCCAGGTTTGTGGGATCTCCTCCCATACCATGCGGCACAAAGGAGCATCTCATCCCTGCTGTCCCTATCCAGCCCAGGACAAAGCAGAGGGCTCACTGCATCGCCCCAGACGTAAATGAGAAGAAGACACTTGGCAGGAGATGCTGCAGCCTCGTGTCCTTGGCAGGAGCTTGCCAAGACACTGAGACCTCCGGGAGGGATGGAGTCAGAGCTGCGCTGTGTTACCCGCAGCAAAGTAAGGGAGGAAATTCAGATCACGCCTTCAGCTCTCATCTGAAACAGAAGAGCCAAAGCCTGGCCCAAAACAGCCCCATATCTTGAGGTCATGGCCTATTTACAGTACCAGGCCTTGTGCACAGGGGAATCACTGTGTAAGTGGGTGCTCCAGGCTGCATAGGGCAGGACAAGTGAGTACAGGCAGGGACCAATTCTCTAGTCCCATCCGACTTTATACCAGTGCCTTACACAAAGGAGAGCACCTGGTGCCCAAACCAGACCAACAGTTCTAGGACACAAGACTGCAGCACAGCCAGGTTCACCATCCTGCCTAGACAAAGAATAAGAACTTTTTCTCACTCATTCCCCAGAATAAAACACATGGAAACCTATTTCTTGGACACTAGGTTCTAGGTGACTGCCCTCAAAATACTCCTGTGTGACTTTCAAGGTGTTTGGGATGTGATGCAAGAAGTGTCACCATTCCTGAGCCAGGGGCCAGCCCAGCTCACATTCCATGCTTGCCACTCAACTGCCAGCTGGCACAGGGTGGTGCTGGGAAACCCAGCAATTTATCACCCACTTGCAGCAAACGAGGTAGGCTCCTTGCTGCAGCACTGGGAGCTGCTCAGATGGGTATTTTGGGATTTTGAAGGAAGTGGTGTCATATGGCAACTCGTGCCTTGCAAGAGGGATTCCCAAGGTCTATTCCTAGCTGTCTGCGGGACTCGCGTAAAACCCCAAATTCCTCTGTTGTTGGACAAGCAATTATGTTGAGAATGTGTTTACCACACAGCTCGCAGGCATGTCTCAGCTCCTATAAACACACCCTGCCGGAGGGGAAGGAGCAGAGGCCCTGCAGATGAGGCATGATGGTGAGATGTCAGCGAGGCAGGCACTGCACATGGCAGGAATCAAACCCAGCACGTGTGCGAGCCTGCAGGGCCCAAACAGCATGGGGAGACCACAGGAGTCAGGGCAGAAGAGAGAACAATCAGGGCACAGGTGCTGGGGAGGTCTGTTTATGGTCTACTTGGACGAAACAGCTGCAATCAGAGCTGAAATGAGTTCCTTTTGCATGCTCTGCAGAAAAGCAAGGAGCTAAAAGGTTTCCCTGTGACCGTCAGCTTGCACAGAGATGTTCACCCACCCGCAACACATCCCCAGTACTACTGGGGTGAGTGTGACGCTGCTGGGCTTGTCTCTGTGCCCTGCCCCTCACTGCCTTCCTCTCATCCCCATCCACTACAGGAAATACCCACTGAGACATCTGGTCCAGATTGCTCTGGACTACTGGAGTACCCTGCAGCCCCAAGCGTGGGGTGTAAGGACACAAGCCCTCCTTTATGGTGCTGGTTCCACTGCATGCTCCCAAGGACTTCCCACACCAAAGGACCCACCCTGCTGGGACCTCCAGCGCCCGCAGGGGCTATGCAGAATAGAACCCACCCGAGGGGCTCACTGCCCAGTGGGCCACAATGGGGACCCTGTCTTGCCTCAGTGACACTGAAGAGGGTCCTTCAGCTGGGCTGCTGGGCCTGTCACCGCGCAGGAATTCTCCAGCATCAGGGGGAAAATATGCTTCTTGTGCCAGATGACAGCAGGCCTCTACTCTGGCTGAATGGTGTCACACCAGGGCACTGAGTTTGGTGTCATACCATCCTTACACCATTCTGCCTGGGATAGGGCCGGAGATCCCCATCCCTGCTCCATGTGCTTTGGGTAGGACTGGAGATCCCCTACTGACTTCCCACCCTGTGGCTCAGGAGATGGGTTTACACCAAAGTGCCCAGTCTCCAACATTCATCCAGTTTTTCTGCTCCAGCACACCCGCAGTGGGCACTGCCACCAGTGTGGTGATGCCAGCAGTATCCCACCGCCTGTGCAGGCACTGTGCATGGCAACGCCCGGCCCTCAGTGCGTCACTCTCACTGTCTCTCAAGCTTGTTTCACACCCTCACCCCTCTCAACGGCCTCTGTTCGAAAGAAGAAAAACAAAACAAAAAAAAGCTTCAAAAAAAGGAAAAAGAAAAAAAAAAAGGGCACCTATGCTGTTCACTCTGTGGTTTGTGGTTCACACCAAACAAAACAATTGGACATAGCAACATCTCCAAAACAGCCCTCGCCTTGGTGATGTGCCCACCCTACACAAACCCCATCAATGGCACTGCAGGCGCTGGAGTCCAAAAATCCCATTGCTATGTTGGGATCGTGGGACCATCGCTGCATGTCTTGCCTCCCCCACATCCCTTGCCCAGCCTGGTGCAGCCACACCATCACCAAGGGCTTGTTTTGTGCAGGCAGCAGGACACTGAAGTGCAGATGGAAGCATCTTCAAAAAGCGATCAAAGTGGGGAAAGACCCAGAAGGCTACTTCTTGCCATGTGCTTTTTGTGCTGCTTACAGAGCAGCCCCTTTGCTGCTGCTTTGCCATCCCCTCTGGGCTGCTGGGCAGAGCGGAGCTGCTGTCACGCTCGGGCAGCGTAGCGTGGGGCTGATTTCACTGTCATTTGCACATGTCTGGCAGGTGGGGCAGGAGCACTGAAGCAACCCCACAGCCCACCCTGCAGCTCCCCACCCTGTGACATGATGCTGCTGAGCCCCTGCACAGCAGGGGATGCTGCTGGTGACATGAAGCCACCCCCACAAGGGCAGGCAAAGCATGGGACTCAAAGTGAGTGAGTAAGCACCATGGAACTCAAAGTGAGTGAGTGAGCACCATCTCCTGCATCTCACACTGCATCTCCAAACTCCCTTAAACCAAGATACCAGCAGCTACGAATGCTCACACAGGCAGGATGCAGGAAGGAAGGATGCTGATGTTTCTAGAAAAGCAACTGCACAGGATCTGAATGCCAAGGACAGACACCCACGTGTCCAGAGCACGGCAGGGTTGTGCTGGTGGGTTTTGGATGCCCAAATCTGAGAGCTCACAGGCTGGAAGCTGAAGGCCAGCAGCATAGTAAGAAGAAGAAGGGAAGAAGCAGCACACAAGCTCTCTTGAAAGACACCCACTTTCTTTGGCATCAACTCGACTTTCTTGCAAAACAGCAGCTGCGTGCTTTCACTTCTGTCTCACTGATAAGCATCGCACAGAAATGGAGGCTGTCGAAGGCATGGCTTCATCTGCACCACAGATGGTCTGGATGGGGTGGACGGGTTCACAGGGCACATTTGAGCCATTATCGACACAGTGCCATGAATGCTGATAGCAAAGCTCAGGGCTGGATCCAGGGCACAACCGTTAGCTGTACAGAGGCGGTGCTGGGTGCTCAGGAGATAGCATCTCATCCCTGTACTGCTTCTGTCTTCTCTAAGGGCAGAGTGATAATGAAGATAGCATCAATCTGTCGCTAAGAGAGACAGTCAGAGACAGTCAGGGTGTGCATGATACTAGCTGGGGCAAGGGCATTAACTCCTTCGGTGCTGAGATTGCCTGTAAAGACTTCAGCAACTTCCTAACCTGCCCCATAACAAAGGACAACTTACAAAGGCAATCCTGGCCTTGCAGCCAAGGAATCGAGGTGTGCTTTGCATTCACCTCACCCTGCTCATTCCTCTCTCCTCCCTCCCCCCCAGGCCTGAGGGGAATCGCTGTGCTCTGCTGGTTCAGCTCTCAGGAGCAGCAGCTCAGTGCATCACAGCTCAGTGCTGCAGGCAACGCTGTGAGACGGAAAGCCCCGGCTCGCTCAGATGGTGCTGAGGTCCTATGTGCCACAAAGCAAACACCACAGCTTGGCTATGAACTCACGCTGGTGCTTTGGGGTGCTCAAGAAAAGCTGAAAGCAATTCAGCCTGGAGCAGCAAGGGGTCTGAACCTTTGCTGGACCTGCACCAGCAGGAGGTCAGCAGCACAAGTAGGTCAGAGCAGTGGAAAATAAATATAGGGCAGAAAGGCTGAAGACCAGTGTGGTCAGGCCCACAGCACGGGCAGCACGCTGCTCTGCTACAGCCCATTGGTATTCATCCACAGGGCGTGGGCTCTCAGGAAGGATGCAGGTTGCTGAGGTTCCCACAGCGGCTGGCAGCTCGTGGGATCCAGCAGTGCAGCCCTGCGGGTGGCACAGAGCTCCATTTGGCACAGCTGGACTCAGGGCGGAAGGCTCATGCAGCCAGTGTGAGGCACTCACCCACACCAAATGCTGCGCTGTGGAGCTCAGCGCTCACTCAGATAACTCCATGTGAGATCTCACACATCTGCCTGCAGAGCAGGCACATCCTGAAGCCTGCCCAATTTTAAGGTGTGCATTTTGTCTTCATTTCCCAGGTCATTTCAAAAAAGAACAAAAGCTGGCTTATAGTAAGGCTCGAGTTGGCCAAACTCCAGAGTGCTCGCCCCCAAAAAAGTGTCCCTGGACATCCCTCCCTGCAGCTATGGAAACAGAAGTTCACCAACTCCGGAGCAGTTACATTTCTCCTTCAAAAAAGATAAGAAAATTGCATCAATTTCTATCTGAGCAACCATGGCAACTTGTTAAATTAGGTCAAGATGTGGGGGCAGATAACGCAGCTCTGAAAAGCTGCTTGTGAGCTGGGTGAGGAACACATCAAACGCAAATGGCGCTTCCGTCAAAATGCACCTTCTCAGCGCAGCACGCGCCTCCCGGGGCAGATACCATCAGAGATTGCCGCGGCTGCGATAAGGCTGTGCCACCTCCCAGGGCCACCAGCAAAACAGGCCCATGCTGACAGAGCCAAGTAACATTGGCAGGTTCCTAACACAAACCCGGAGAGCCCCAGAGGTGGTGGATGTTGTATTCCATGCCAAGGCACCACGGCACGTCTGCTGGGCGCTGCCCTGGCTGGTGACAGGGTGCTGGTGTTGGCCTGTGCTCTAAGCATGCTCTGGGTGAGAGATGGAAAGCTGTGGGACCACGGGCTGGCAGTCCCCTGCTCTGCTCCTCTGGAGGCTCCACCTCCGCAGCAGAGCTGCAGAGCACCCAGACTTCGAGTTCCTCAGCTCTAGCCGCCAGATAGCACTTCCTCCCCTGAGTAAAGTAAAAGTAAAGCAAAGCAAAGCAAAAACAAGAAGCCAGGACTTCTGTCTGAGTCCCCACTGTCCCCGCTCAGCTGGCCAATGAGAGGTCCTGCACTTCTCCACGGCCAGCCTTGATTTTGTTCTATTTTTTTTCAGAAATAAGCTACTACAGAACAGTTTTGAGAGGGCCAAGGTTCTCCTACAGTTCATCATGCAACATGTTCTCACTCGCTCTCACTGTGACCTGCTTTCACAGCAACCTGGCTTTGCCTTGCACCCATGCTAGGCTCCCTCTACACGGGAAATATGACAAGTCAGTAGACATTAAAAAGGGATGGAGGACATCCCTGGAGTCACACGTCTGCAAATCTTGTCAGGCCAAAGATCCTTCCCCATGGTAAATGCAGGCAGGGGCAGTTTCAACTCTGAATCACTGCTCAGTAGGCTCTGGAGAAAGCAGCACTCCGACCAAAGGATTTCCAAGTGATCGGTGTTCCTGGAAACCTCTAATTTTCCTCTCTGTTTAAAGTTTTTCAAGTAAAGCAATGAAAAAACTTACTGATCATGTCAGAGCGCTTGGGCCAAGGGATTATCTTCCCAGCTCAAAGCGGGCTTTGAAATGAGGCAAGGGAAAAAGTTATGCAGAGAAAAGTGTTTGGAAGTGTGCTCTGGCACTGCATAAACCAAAGCCTCACTTTCCCTGTGGCAAGAGCCCAAGGACACACTTTGGGGTGCTAATGCTGCTTGGCCAAGCACCGGATCTGGCCCCAGATTTGGCTCCTCGCTGCAGAGGGAGCTGGGAGTGCAACTTCTCTGCTTCCATGAGCAATAGCAAACGTGGAGGGAAACATCCCACCCTGGCAGCCAAGCTCCTGCCTGGGCAATGGGTGCCCTACACACTTCCACAGCCCCAGTGAAAGGTGTTATCAGAAGAAAGGAGGAAGAAAGAAGTGCAAGTAGCACTCCTGGGCTCTTTCCTTAGGAACACCAAGTTCTGCGGCTGGGGCAGAGCCCCTCCTACCACTCACGCCTCTCCCCACCACATCCCCCAGCAAAAGCCATTCAGGAATGGCAGAGCACACTTTTATTTTGCATAGACCTGCTCAAAACAGGCTCATTCAGCAAAGCCGAGTTGAGCTTTCTTTCTAACTAAAGCTATAGCAACAAACCACTTCCTTTTTTACACATTCTCCTACAATTATGTCTCCACCTCTCCTCCCCTCTGCATTTACCCCCAAAAAAACTCAGTATCAACCTGAAGACGAGCTGTGTGTGGGAGGAGATTTCAGGGACAGTCACACCTCAGGATCTGCTCTGAACCTTTTGATGATCTTTATCTGCACAACTATTTCCACTGCTTGGCTCCTCTGGGCCACAGCTGCTACCAGCTGGGGAGGAGGGATCACTGTGAACCAGGGGAAGAGCAGGCAAGAGGCTGCCCTGCAAACGTTACCTGTCTTACAGGGAAATGACATAGCACAGAACGACTGGAAAGGATTACCTCAGCATTGGCTTGAAGCCTGATCCCATGTTTCTCTCCATGAAGAAAGGAGGTGGCCAGATTGCGGGGGGGCTATCATGTAAAAAAACAGAGTTCCCATGGTCTATCACCTTCTCATCTCTCTCATTGCAAGGAATGGAAAATGCTTGGATCTGCTTTGGCAGTATCCCCTCCCTGTCTCACACCAGCACAAAAAGCAAAACAAAGTTCCTTCCTCCCCGCTGAAAGGGGATAAGATCATTCTGCATCATGCATAGAAATGCTGAAACACAGCCAGTCCTGCCTGAGGTGGGAAACCACAAGCAAGAGGCCAGTGCACTGCATGAGAGTGGCAGTGGGGAAACCAGGGCTCTCTTTGCGTTCTCAAAAAAGCTCACCAGACCCCAGCTCCTACCAAAGTCAACAGGAGGCATCCAGTGTAAACAACACACAAGTGCCCAGTGCTCAGATCCTCCGTGAGAGTCGGAGTGCCTGTGCCCAAAGGATACAGCCTTGGGCTGACCCCATAAACCCTCACTCAGAGCAACCCAGAGACCATGCAGACTCTGCCCTATCCTGATGCAGAGGCTCTCCACAAAGTGCTGAGCACAGAGGTGCTTTCTGGGGACTGTGACCCTACCTGTGTAGCCAGCGAGGGCAGCGGCAGGAATGACAGGCTTGTCCTTGTTCATGTCAGCCCGATCTCGAACATAGTCCTTGAAGGTGCCCTTGGGCTTGTGGTTGGGCAGGGCGGCGGGGTAGTCCTCCGAGTCAAAGCTATCATAGGAGGGGACGCGCTGCAGGCTCTGGAAGGAGGACTGGCTGCTCCAGGACTGTGTCAGGCGGTCGCAGCTGTCGTAGCTCTCTATGCTCTCAAAGGAGTCCTGGCCACCCAATTTACCTGGTGAGAAGGAAGGCAATGTGAGAGGCGCCTGGCCAACACAGGGACGCTCTGTCAGTGTGGTCATGAGAAGGATGCTTTGCTTGCCTGCAACAAGGCAGCCAGGCAAACGTTGCTATCGGGCTGTGCCTCACCATACAATTCCAATCCAAGCTCTGAAACGAGGATATCTTCGTTACCTTTGTAATTCAAGAGCAGGGCTCTCTGAGCCCTAGAGATCAGGCAGCAGAGCAAGGCAGGAAGAATTAGGGGAAAAACCCAGAACCTTGACTCTCTACCAAAGACAGATGCCTGGGGCCTACTGAAAACTGTCCTCTGTTTCCAAAAGGCAATGGCAGAGAAATAATCCACTTTAGACAGATATTCAGGGCCTAAACATGGGCCCTCCAAGGCCTCTTGCTGCAGAAAGATAAGGGTCTGCAGTAATTGCCATATTATAACTGCCAGTCCTATGTAAGTGCTGCTCAGGCTTATTCAAGGGCACTGGACGCCCGATTTCTTTGCTTTTCATGCTTCCTACAAAACTATACAGCAGCCTTTTATTGCTATATGTTACAATCGACTTCCACCCCCAAATCCCCAAACAGGAGCGATTTGATGGAGGAAGGGAGCAAAAGGCTGAGAGCTCAAACAGCTATTTTTCCAGTTCTGGTAAGGTGAGCACAGCTGGGTTGTATCAAGGCTACTCTCCAGGGTATTTTTAGTAAAGACTAGAACATGAGAGGCCAGATCCTCAGCAGCACTATGCTGATTTACACCCTCTAGGAACAGCACAAGTATACCCTCTGTACTTAAAGCAACGAGCTAAAAAAGGATACAAAGAACAAACTGAAATTGCTCTCTCTGATCTCCCTCACGCTGCTTATTGCTCAACATCTTTACTGACAAACTGAGAGCATAACAGGATCATTCAAGTTCACTAACTTCCCAAACCGGGCTAAAAACAGCTGCTGGGGTTGTGCAAGAACTCCTGGAGAAATTTCCATTGGCAGAGCTACCCGCAGCTCAGGCCCAGATAGTAAATCACAGGGGAATGGGATCGTGGAAGGACGCTGGCATGCTCCTCCAGATATCTGTAGTGTTGCAGTTCGAAGAGCACTTGCTGCAAAAAGACTTAACTACCGTGGGTGCGGAGTTATGCCAAAAAGGCAGCTCTGCCCCGACTGCTGGCCTCAGCAACAGGCATCTCCCTCTTCATCCCACAGAGATGCTCCATCTTCAAGCAAATGAACTGCTCTTACAAGCCTGGAATTTCCAGTTTAGGCCCAGCTTCTCCTTAGCGTGACTTCATGAGACTCGGTGTAGCCTGACATCCATCATTCCCCCTTGGATACCTCGCTAGTTACTTTTAATGAGTCCAAGTTTCAAAATGATTCTCCTGACGACATCCACGCTTCAAATTCTTTTTTTTTTTTTCTCTTTTAGTTTTTTGAGAACTTACAAAATGCACTTCAATCAATTCCTGAATCCTGCGAGGGGAAAATACCACAGTTCTGTGCATGTTCCTTAATTGGTATAACTGCTTCTCTGACAAATACCGAGGCACAAGCTCTTCTAGAAAAGGAGCTATCAATCTGCCAGATGAACAGCTCCAGCATTAGAGCCATGACTTGTGTCATTTCTTTGAAAATTCACCCAAATTTGACCTAGCTGTGAGCCTTTGCAAACCATGCCTTGCACCTACTCAGGAGAAATTTGTTAAGGAGTTTGGCAGCCACATTTTCCAACCAGACGCCTTCACCAATAAGGCAGACAGAAAAGCCTCCCTTGGAATCACAAAATTAACTCCTAATGCCCACACAAAGCAAGGCAAAGTGCGACTGTCTGGAAAATCTTCACCCCGATGTCTCTCTCCTTAAGTGTTTGACTTTGCGAATGATTAACCTTATAATAGAGTGGGAGGTAGAAATGTCTGTAAATATAAATAAGCTGGACTCTGGTTTACATTAAAGCTTCCTTATAGCACTCTGGGAGGATTTATGCCACCCAAAGGCCATTCTACATAGCTTAAATGTTGTGCCAGTGTGAGCATAACCACAGTGTGCTGCATTTCTTCGACAGCAATCAGTAGCGTTGGCTAACGCCAGGGCTGTTGGTCCCCATTGCTGAGTGAAGGGCTCCTTCTTCCCTCCCTGGAGCCTTTTTAGGCTTTCCAGTAGGAACAGGCTCAAAGTACAATTGCAAAAGCATCCCCGAGTCATTGCATTTCAATGAGAATTCTTAGGAAATCACCTATGTTAAGGAAAAGTTCAAGAAGATTGAAAGACGCAGATGAAAGAATGACAGAAAAGCAACCCCAGAAACAGAAGCTTACCCAGAATTGTGACACTGCTGCCCTTTTGACTCACTGTATCACCCAATTCACCTCTCTCAACCAGCAGAAGCAGAGGTAATAAATAATATAATTAATTTCCTGCCGTTAGCTCTCCCTGCCTTGAAAAAGAACGAGCAACTCAAAATGAGCTCCGCTGTGCAAGACATACACAATGCACACCTACAAAGGGGCTTTCACAGGGAACCAGCACATCTTCAGCCTTCAGTGCTGGATGAATGGGTTTAAACATTCAACATCAAACCCACTCACAGGAACAAGATGGTATAATGAATTTTAGGCATGGGGACACCTGGATTCTATTCAGGACACAATCGTAGGCAGGTCAGATCTCTTCCCCCTGCCTCAGGTTCCCTACCTGGAAGCTGGAGATAATGACAGCCCTTTGTAAGCGACTGAGCTCCGTGCATTAAACTCTTCCGTTGAATATATACCGTGAGCCAGACCCCTGGCCTCACTTTAAGCAATGTAATTACAAAATAGTTTGGCACCTGGGCCCCATGTGTTCGGAATTTAACTGAATCAATGCCTCAAATCTTCAGAAGTGTTTACGTGTTTAAAGCCCATCAACTCAAACAGGGATGATGTACTTATAACTCTAGAGATGTGGGGTATAGCACATGATTCAGAGACTCTGTCATTGACCCAACACGTGATATGTGAGTCTCCTAGCAAAGCACAAGGCTTGGCTTCACTGGAACAGATCACCAGCCCAAGCAAATAGCCATCAAAATCAACAGAGGTAATGGTAAAGACTTTAGATCATCAAGTGTAAAATCTTTCAGAGCTTTAGACAGTAATTCCTCATGAGAACTTGTGAAGGATTTGTGGTTTTTTTTTGCCTGGTCTCCTAGGAAAGTGAGATTTCTACAACTGCAGAGCAGTCTGTCCTCCCTAATAACCTTAAAGCCTATTTCAGCTTCACTCAAGTTTGACATCAAAGTGCAGGGCAAGAAATGCTACATTTTTGCAGATGCAAAAACAGGCAGCAGCGTGGAGACAAGAAAGACCTTCTTCTTTTCCCCAGAGAGAAAGGCAGGAAAGTTTCAAAGCCTTCGGAGAATCTCTTTGGGAGTTCAACCCCATAAATGACATGTTGGGAAACAGCTTCATTACTGGTATTGCATGGCTCTCTGTTGGCTTTGTCCCCACGAAGGACCATCTCCTACAGAGGGGAAGGCAGCACTCATGTTCATGTAAGCAGAGACAGGAAGAACCCAAGCAAACTGTGAGAGACGCCCAACCGTACCTCGACTGGCACGACCCATGCACATGTTGTCCGGCGTTACCACTTCTTGCTTGATCGTGAAGTAGTCTGTCTGCAGGGAGTCCGTCTGGACGGGGTCACGCAGGATGACTGAGGGATAGTCGTTCTCATACTTGAGGGACAGAAGCTCTTCCGAGCTGATGGGATGGAGGGTCTGGTAGGACTCTGTGATGAAGCTGGGCTCGGAGAACTCGGAGGGAGGCACGCACTGTGCATGCTCGATGCCATAACCTGTCGGCAGGACGAGAGGCTCAGAAAGCAAAGCAAGCAACCCTCACGTGATACAGAGACACCTCTAGGAGGTGGCCCTTTTATGCCTGGAAGCACAGTAATGATAATGATAATTGGGACTTACTAATGAAGTAGTCTGAAGTATAGCGGGATTCTGGATACGCTGCATTCACTCCATTTGCTGGGTACGGTTTTGCCTCTTCTGCAAAGAGAAAAGGAAGCAGCTGTCATATGCCCATAGACATATCATGCTTTGCAAAACATGCTGTAATGCAGAGTGGTCTAAACTTCCTAAAAGGCTCCTGTCTGGGTTAAACTGAGACATTCAAAGGAAACGTGCATTTAAGTGCTGTAATGCCACTGAAACCCACGCGCGATGCATTCGGGCTCCTTTGGGAATTATTGCTGCAGACATGCAACTTTAAACAAAACAAACTAACAGTTCCCTCTATCCATGGCTCCAGGTGGCTCTGAAATGCTTGTTACATAATTTCCTTGCATCCTTTATTTATTTCATCAGCTTCTTTCTTCAAAAAAAAATTGCTTTGTGTGGTCACATGTATGATTTCATGAAGAAGGCCCCCATTCAAGGACAGCTGTTTTCCTGGAAAACTCTCCATGTTTAGGCCAGGTAGATGTATGTAAGTGGGTAATGCAGACCAAAACTGGCCCCTACAACATTGAATTAATGCTACCTCCCAGTGTACACAGCACCCTTCACCTTACGCCTGATGAAGGCAGAGGATCCCATCTCAAAGCTTTGCCATCCTCTCCATTAACCAGCCCTAATACTAATACTGCACAGAGTACATTCAGGCAGTACCACAAATGTTGACCTTTCTATAGGCGTGGTTCACTGGGAACAAGCAAGCATCACATCAAAGCCGACTGCCCACTTTCCACTGCTCTTCCTGAGCACTTTGCTGCTCCCAGCCTCAGCACTGACTTTGCTTTCTCACCTAAACCCCCACTGTTCCTGCTGACCAGTTTTTCCATTAACACCTTACTCATTCCAGTACGGCACGCGGGCAGAGATATCAGCATGGGAGATTTTCTTTTCTTCGCAGAGGGTAACAGAAATAAAAAGCACTAACAACTCTGGGTTATATTTATTTCTGCTGAGGCTATACAGAAGCAAACTGAAGATAACGCACGTTCGTTTGCAAGGAGCCTAATTTTGGCCCTCTCTCCTGGGGATTGCAGGGTGGAAAATATCCATCCTCCAACAAAAGGAGGTTTTGTGCAAACAGAGAGACCTAATGAGAAACGCTCTTTTTCTCCCCACGGAGTCTGCCAAGGGGCAGGGAGGGTGACCACAGGGAAAGAGCAACCTTCAGCTATGCTTACAGTCAAGCGGAGGGCACTGCTGACTGCTGGTAACTGAAGAGGCTATTTTAGGAAGAATTTTGGAAAAATAGGCCCAAAAATACCCAAATCCATGCAGGGAAAAGTCGCCCATCTGCTGCCGTTTTTAAACCCTGAGCAGGCTGTGGTCCGTGAGTCACTCCCTCGGAAAGAGCTCACAAGGGGAGGAGTGTTAGCAGGACAGCAGGGTCACAGCCTGTCCCAGCACGACCCTGCTCCGGTGGTCACACCACCACAGGTAATGCCAGGCACGTCAGGGTTAGCCATTACCCTCAGCATCACCAGCTCTGGGTGATGATGGTGGGTGACCAGGTGATGGGTGCCAGAAGTGGGGACAGGTGAGTGGACCCTGTGGGCTCACCCATAGCGTGGCTCTATAGGTGAGCCTATGGGAACAGGGATCCCTTCACGCTTCACATCTCCTGCTGCAAAGTGGAGACAAACATCTCATCTCACATGGGGAGAGACATGTTATACAACACCAGCACAACAGAACCTGGACTTGACTGGGGCCTGAAGACGTAAGACCAGTAAGATGAGTCTCATGACTTACAGGGAAGAGGAATTAGCCCTTGGAGTGAAGCTGGTTATTTCTTGGAAGCTCTTCTCAGTTACTCTCCAAATACTTTACGGGTATTGCCCCTCTGGGAAATGTGTTAAGAACCCACCGTCCAAACTATGGCTCAGACGACTTAAGCAAGAAGTGATGAAGTCACCAACAAAGCTGAACACAGAACGGGGATTTCTTGGTTCCCAGAGCTGTCAGTGGCGTTGAGACAGAAATTCTGTTTCATTTTTTTTCCATCCTTTTGGAAGTAAAGCTGCAATAGGTACAAAAGATTTCCAGCTTCTTTGTAAAAGCTGTTATCTACCTCACACCTTTTGCACCTTCCTGACTGCAGCATCCAAACCTCCACGTGTCAGTGCTGCAGGGAAACTGGAACCCTATTTGACAGTGAGCAATACAGCACCAAGCTCCTCTCCATGCCTTAGGGAACCTGCAGAAAGAGCAGAGCTGGGAGCAGACCCAGCCCAGTGCCTCAGCCAGAAGCTGCAGCACATCGCATCTCTCTCCAGTGGGTTGCAGGAAGGCAGAGCTGTGTTACAAGCCGTGGCTTATAGCAAATAGAAATAGGACTGACCACAGCGTTTTGCTTTGTTTGGTTAAACTGCATGCTGTTGATATAAGCACTCATTAAAAATCATGCAAAACGAGAAGAACTGAACAGATACAGAGTCAAACAAAGAGCAGAAAAACAGTCTGTCATACCCTGACCCTGGGAAGAGCCATGTTTACCTTCTGCAAACCACAGGTAGCAGTAAAATTAGTAATCAGCAATTAACATCCATTTGTCAATGGTTTCCTGGAAGGCATAACTTTGTTCCCCCTCCCCTTCCTGCCACCAGCACAGACCTATGGACAGGCACGCAGGGTCAGCCCAGCACTGGGGGTGTTCCAGGAAAGCACGTAGCTCTGCACAGAAATGAGCTACAGGAGATCTTCTATTAAAGATCCTAAGATTTTACTCTTCAGGAACCATTCGAGTTGGAAAAACTGCACACCATCAAAATTAACATCCAAAATCAATGTGACACCCCCCCACCCCTTGCAAATAAACCAAAATTAATGCCCTCAAATGCTTGTATGCAGGTACAGGCAGATATGGTTTCTACCATTCCCTCCTGTGTGGGATACGGCCGCACTTAACTAATGCCATTACACTCATTAGACAAGAAACAAAAGTCACTTCCAATTGCAGCTGGGAAGTCAGCGTGGGATTCTGGTGATGTTGTTGTACCTTGCTGCACCGGAGGAAGCAGTAAAATTCACAGCAGGAGCTAAACGAACGGAGGAAGAATGCTTTGGAAAATCCCACCACCATTTCCAGGCAGGCAGAGCGTCCCTGCATGAACAGGGTGTTCCCTTCCTCTTTCAGCAAGTGCCAGGATTTGCATTGCCCACTCCTGGCTGCGATGCCCATTTGGAATCTTACGGGAAAGCTGAGCTTTCAAAGCTGCTTTGACTGGGACTGCAGCCCAAGTAGGACGTCATACTCTTTGGAAAAGCCCATAACCAGAGTAGCCAGGAGCACACGAACTACCCCCTTTGGAGACCCCAGGACTCACCTTTCTGCAAGATCTCCAGGTGTTCCCAAAGGATATCTCCCACAAAGTCGGGCGCTAGCTCCAGGAAGCACTCCTTGCCCAGTGCACAGAGGGCAGCTCCGTTCATGCAGAACTTCTGGAAATCCACTCCCTTCAGGCTGAACTCATTCACTGCCCACATCACCCAGTCCCGCACGTGCGTCTCTGTCCACTGCTGGGGATCTGCACCAAGTGGTTGCAGAAAAGATCCATTAATGAGCAGCTAACAGGGGGTTGTAGAAGAGATCCGTTAATGAGCAACCACAAGCCTTTTCCCCAGGAAAACAGGACACATCTACATCTATCCCAGTGGATAAGCACCTGCACAGCCTCATCCTCTAGAGACTGACAATCTGTTGGCAAAAAGACAATATATGGTGGGGGAACACTATACCCAGAGTAAGTTTGGATCAGCCATGTTTGCAGACATATTTCATAGCAGGAGCGAGCTTTGGGACTTATAAAAATCCTGGCAGTTCTCTGACCCCTTCTCCCACCCGCTCCTTCATCTTGTTGCTTTCCCCCCGTTATCAGCCTCTTGTAAAGCATCCCAGCTGCTTCCCTGTGCAGTGGATGTGATTTGCAAACACGAGTCTCGCAGTCTCAACAAAGCTGCAGAGCAGTCTGGCAGTAGAGGTTATCTCACTTTGTTAGCAGGACAGGCGCAATCTGTCAGATGGGTACAGTCTGCAAGTGGTACTGAAAGGTTCTGCCTGTATGTCTGGATTCTTCCAGCTTGAACTGCCAAGAAACAAGGCAGTACCACAGCAGGGGCACCACGTGTTGCTGTGGGCATTGAGGCAGGGGGATATGTCCTCTGTGCCTACCACAGCTGCACTGCCAGCTCTTACCTTTGGGGATTCCCAGCCGCTGCTGCTCCTTTGCGAAGCCGCTGAAGGTGGCTTTCAGTGCCTGAGACATCATTTCCTTGCTGCTGGGGGTTAACAAAGGCACATCTGCACATTCCATATCTGAAAATACCAGAAGAGAAAAACAACCATAAGGACCGGGAAAAACAACAGAACGCTTTGCACAGCCCGTTGAATTGCCAGAAAACAAGCAAACCGTTCCTTTGCTTCCTTTGAAATTTTTCACACCCAGACCCTGCAGCCCTAAACCCAAACCCTGCAGGTCCGTGAGCAGATCTGCACACCAGCCATGTCTGGCAAGCTTGGCTACATGGTGCACGTGGTCTCCCAGTGAGCCAACCAGGAATGTGCTGCTGGAAATTTGATGGTGATATCAAAAACCATCTCAGACAACAGCTCACCCAGCATCACCATCACCCCAGGCTTCTGAAGCCTGTGAGATAACTGGGCCATGAGTCCTACCTGAGAGTGAACAAGAAAGCATGAAGGAAAGCATCTCTGAACGCCTGCTCCAATGCTGGGCATCCTGGCCCAAAGCAGGATGGAAAAGTCATTTTGAAGAATTGCAGTCAATCTCAGAAAAAGTAGGGCCCCAGCAGGATGAGGCAGGATGGAGAACCAGTAGAAAAGCCATTCAAGGATGGGGGGGAAAACAAAGAGCTGGAAAATCCCACATGAGCACAGAGTTACATCATGCAAGGCCCCGGCGCTCCGTGAGTCATCGAACAATGCGCAGCCTCCCCATGGGATGCATGGGGCCAGGCCAAGGGCCTTGGAGCCGGTCCTGATGAGAAGCAAAGGTCTGCCTTCCTTTCTTTCCTTTTGCTAATTTATTTGGAAGGAGGTGGTAATTTGTAGCCAAAGAGTTCCATAAACAAAAGCAACCATTTGAAAAAAAACTCAATCTGAATAAAGGTTTTGGCTCTTCTTCACATACTTCAAGCATTCCTGAAAACCATCATTTGTGGCGAAGGAAAGCCTCAAATATTCACCAGCTCCAACAACTGAACTTTGTCAGTCTTGTTGTAAATCCTCTGCCGGAGGCCGGCCTCACTCTGCAGCCTATCAGGAACTTTTCAGTGAAAACTGTTCTCAGTGGAAAAATGACCATGAGAGCAAACTTTTGGTGTTTCATCACAGCTGGATGCGAACGTCAAAAGCCCCAGAGCTCTCTGTGCTGTGCAAAGCCACCTTGGCTCACTACCGTTCTGCATGAAGCTCTGATTTAATACTCCACACAGCCACAAACTGCTCCTCTCCCAACGATCACTGAGAGCATCCCGAGTGCAGCCCAGCTGACCAGAGCTGCTCTCCCGCCTTCATCTTTGCGCCTTCCACCTCTCACCCCCAAGCTCAGATGTGCAAAGCCATCCGTGTGCCCAGCTCCCAGCCCTCACTGCTCCGCACCCCGCTTCCCTTTGCCCAGGTAGCTCCGCTCTCAGCCCCAGGTGCCCCATTCCCTCCCCAGCCCTGCTGTGGAAATCAAGGCTAGCCTGCCATGCTGCGACCGTCAGGACCTTCAAAAGCAAATAATAACATTCAAAGGCTATTTGGCAAATTACACTTCATTATTTACTGAATTTGGCTGAGGAGGGCACAGAAAAACGAGCAGGCACCCTGCATATCTCTGTTCTCCATCTGCTGGCTTTGAGATAACTCTGGGAGAAAGTGGTTCAGTGCCCTTTTCCCTTCATCCTCATGTTACACGTTAATGCTCTGCTGGCTGTGCTCTGTGGTTACGGGGACCACCCATGGATCCGCTCCCTCGCTGCTGCTTCAACGGCAGCACGCTGCTCCGTGGCCATGGGAAGCTGAGTCAGAGGCAAGCTGAGAAAACGTTTCCAGCCCCATTTTGCACCAAATCACTCGCAAAAACCTGCGCACAGATGACCTCCTTAGGCAAGCCACAAGCAGGGCGCCTGCTCGTGCTAAATTCTTCCTGCTGCCATGCAAAGGAGCATCTGTCACTGATGGGTCCATGCGTTTGGGTTTGCACAGAGCCAGTGAAGCAGTTTTTCAGTAGCACGGGATACGGTTTTGGTTCCATGAGGTGAGCACCAAAGCCAAACCAAGACGTGCATTTCAAGGCTTCTCCTTTAAAACAAGATGCATTGGGAAAGTTTAGAATCGAAACCTTTTCCCCTTGTTAGATCATAGCTACTGCTTAAAACATCTTCAAAACACAATAGAGCCCCAAAGCTCCACACCTGCACGTGTCTGCAGAAGCCTAATTTTAGTCAGCAGCATCCCGCCTCTATAGAAGAGCTCGCATGTGCAGCATTAAATGGGTTGGTGAAGCTGTGCGTACGTGTTTGTGGACAAGTCCTGGCTGCGTGAGCTGAGGGAGAACGGGGGGGGACAGTTTTTATTTCAGTTCTGGCTTTGAGTGATACTAAATGTACTGAAATGTCACTCTCTTTGTTAACCTCTGGGAGCATGATGGGCTTTACCTGCCCTCCGACGTGGCTGTGCTCTGCAGGACCCTACAGGAGGACGCAGCCGTGGTGCTGCCCCCGTGCCCACAGCACACACCGCCTGCAGATCAGGGTGGGCAGAGGTCAGAGCAGGGCAGCATTTCAGTAACAAAAGCAGGCCGGGCTTCGCTCCCCGAGTTTCAGCTTTCACTGTCATCTGAAACCCCTCTCCAAGATTTTAATCAAATCTTACACAAATAAAACGTCCCCTTTGTGTACCTCCTGCTGCCCACAAAGCACATGCGAAAGCATGCATGCATGCACACAGGCGGGCTCGGAATGCACCAAACCCAGCACCAAACCCAGCTGCTGTACCCCAGCTTCGTTGGGCAATTTCATATTCAAACCTAAAAACCAAGCGTGGACTTGCACTGCAGGCTGGGGTTGCTGGATGGGTTTTACAACACCCATTAAAGCCTCATCGACACGGCTCGCACGTGCAGCGTGCTGCCGAGATGCCACATCTCCTGCTGCTGCCGCTGTACTGACAGTGAAAGGCATTTGATTTTCCTCCTGGGAGACCAGGCAGGGTATTATGGTTTGGTTTTTAAATACTAACAGGAGTTGCAGGCGCTCTGGAAAATTATGTCACATCATCTCCAGCATCTGTAGAGCAGAGATAAGCAATTTGCCTTACGCGGTAGGAAGGCAGAGGGATGTTGATGCGAGTGGCTGCAGCTTTGCAAAGCAAAGAGAGGTCTGGGGGCTCAGCTTGAGGCCCTGAAGGCTTCCCAAAACCAGACTTTTTTTTCCTCCACCTCCTTCACATCCCTGCAGATCAGATTTCAGAAGGACACAAGGATGGCAACGATCCTGCCATAGCCAACAGCCAGCATCGCATCCCTGTGTGGCTTTTAAGCTTAAGAGGATCCACCCCAAAGCCACCTTCCCAGGTAACTACTGATGGGATGGGAGATAACGCCCTCAAGTTGCACCAGGGGAGGTTCAGGTTGGATATTAGGAAAAATATCCTCTTTGAAAGGGCGGTACTGCACTGCACAGCTGCCCAGGGAGTGGGGGTCACCATTCCTGGGGGTGTCCCAGAGCCATGGGGATGTGGCAGGGGGCATGGTGGGGTGGGCTGGGGTTGGACTGGGGACCTCAGATGTCCTTACCAACCTTAATCACTCTATGATGGCACTGCAGTAGGTGCTGGACAAACAGACACATAGACTGTGAGAAACGCACAGAGAAGCCAACATCACCGAGTTCATCTCCCAGACACATTCCCATTCTGCTCTCCACGGGCTCCACATGTATAAACTATTTCTACGCATCTGATCTTTTTAAAGCACTACGATTTACAAACTTTAGGGATTTTGACCTTAAAATGCAAGAGACTCTGCTACATGTCAAAACATTAGCATCTGATTGCATAAGCAAAATAAATGGCAGTCAAGAAAAAAAGCTGGAGGACAGGAGCTAAGTCATTTTTCTCCCTAATTTCCACTCGGAGTCAATGCCCCCTTTAAGCTCCCCTCGGCCACTCACTTTGTTTCCCATCAAAAGCCTCAGTGTGTCCTTGTTCGATCCCCACTGTTTTACACAGTAGCCTGCGTGTAGATGGATGCCCGGCGGGTCAGAGCAGGGCCAGCTGACCCCACAGCCCCCCTGCCCCTGCTCTGCTGGTTGCACACCAGGTCAGGGACCCAGCACACCATTCTCGAAGGTAAAAGCACCCCTGGGACAGGGACTGATCCCACGATGTGCTGACATCACAAGGATGTGGGACACGCTGACTGCTTGAAGGAGGCAGGGGATATGTTTTGGAAAAGGTGCAAGTTGGCATTGCGTCAAGTCAAGAAAATAATCACTCTGGGATCACGCATCCAACAGCTGCATGAATTTATGCCCAAATATCTCAGAAGAGCTCAGCCCTTGAGCCATAGCTGGCTGAGATGCTCCTATGAGCACCTGTGCACGGCTCTGCTGGAGGACAATTTAGCCAGGTCAGAGAGGAGGCTGTGCCCCCTGGGACCATGCTCACAGTGCCAGCTTCTGCCATCCCAGGGACATCCCAGTGCTGCCCCCACAGCCCTATTTGCCTGTGATGGAGCAAGAGAAGCTTCTCAGAGGTTTGGCGAGAAGGCCAAGGACTCATTTGCTCTCCTGCCTTCCTCTGTGCCACCAAGCCGCTCCATCCCACAAGGAGCCCACCACCACCCATCACATGGCACACAGGCTCTTCCACCCCAGCCTTCCCCAGGAGCAAAGCAGGGCAGGGCTAGCAATGGGGAGGCTGAAAGACAATTCCCAAAGTCTCCCAGCTGGCAGGGTTCAGCTGAGAAACCTTTCTCAGGAAGAGAGGAGGCTGGGGAGAGGGGGGCCGGGAGCTGAGACCCTTCCCACGCCCCCCGATGGGGCACGGCAGAGGCACCACCTCCCACATCTCCCATTCCAGGTCCCTTTCCCCTAGGGCAGATTTGCCTTTCCCAGGTGCCCCGCACAGCATCGGGGCAGGAGCGCCTGGGCAAATAACCCCAACTGAGCCCCACTTATTTAGGCAGGATTAGGCAAAAATTTGTCTGCACTTTTGAACTGTTTTCACAAGCGCAGCCTCTCACTCCCACGCAGGAAGCAGGAGCAGAGCCGGCCTGTTCCAATTAGGGCTCCTCGGACCAAAAGGGCAGCGAAACTCAGGGGAGAAAAGGGAAAAAAGGGGAATAAAGGGAAAACTGGGGAGGAAGGACGAGCACGAGGAGATGCTGGGGACAGAGGGCACTGAGATTTGTACCCCTCCCTCAGCACCTCATCACGTTTCTCCCTCCCAGGCATGGCACGAAAGGGACTGACATTTGCTATTTTAATTTTAAATAAATACATTTTAAAAAAAGAAAAATAAGCTTCTTTTTTATTTTTTTTTTCCTTCAAGTAGTGAAAAATAAATACTCCGAGATGAAAGCGGGGTTTGAAGAGAAAAACAAGAGAGGAAACCAAAAGCCCGCACTGCTTAGCGCTGCAAAAAGAACAACAAAGCCAGCTTTCTTCCGGCATTCAGCAGCTTTCTTATGGAGATGCAGCGTGTCATGGGGGCGAGTTCTCCCACTAAATAAAGGGCCTGGAAACTTGTCCTCCCTGCACGCAGATAAAAGGGTTTCTCCCGAGTTTGTACTTGGAGCATCACAGGGAGCAGGGAATGGGAAAGGTTAAGAGGAGGGTGGGACCGGCTGTCAGGATGCTCTTGCTGTTCAGCCCTGGGCTTTGGGATAAATCGTGTTGCCCATCATGTAAGGGGTGTGAGCTGCTCTGGGGTGCGTGCTCAGGACAGCCGTGCCCACAGCTCTGCAGCACCCTGCGCTCACAGCAAAACCTCCCAGCGCTGCATTTCCAACCTGCAGGCACCGCCCCGCTCTGCTCACAACACAAAAAAAACAGAATATGTAAGAACATCCCAGCCACCACCCCACTCCAAACCTGGGACAAAGGTCCCTCTAGTCCACAGGGTCACATCCCCATAGGTCATGTCCTCACACTCTGTAGCACTGAGGTGTTTCATCTCATCAAGACTGCCTTGAATGGGACCGGCTTTGCAGCAAGAAAAGAGAGGAAAATGGAAAATAGAGTGATCCAAATGTCAGTGTTGGTTTTGGCTCCTATTTCTTGGCCGTGGACCAGGCAGCAGCACCGACAGGTGAGAGGATGCTTCACCACCACCCAAACAGCAGCACCACCACGCTGACCCCGCCTGCTGCCCGTGCTTCTTTCCATTCCCTCAGTCACAGATTCACGCCGTGGGTGTTGGATGTGGACCCTGGGAAAGCGACATCCCCTGCACTCACAGGGGCTCGCTCCTCCCTGGCGTTTGCGGGGGAGAGAAGGGGGAGAAGCATGAGAGAAAGGCCTGGATTGAAGCTCAGCAAAACCACAGGGCTTGAGTCAACGCTTGTTGCGATGATGAGAAAGTTTCCCCAGCTCAGCAGGCAGGACAGGACCCACGGCTCTGGAATTGGAAGCCGGGCTTCCTCTGGTGCAGGGCTTCACTGCATCCTCCTTATCTCAGCTGCTGGAGGAAGCACGGATGGATCAGAGGGAGCACCGATGACCTACAGCCACCTCTGGGCTTCGGTGTGGCCACCGTTTAACGACACTCATCAAAACTATGCAAAGCAGCCAGTGAAGGCAGCAGAAAGGTTTTTCCACCGAGATCTCAGTGGTTTAGATGCAGCAACTCTGCTAACCAGCGAGCCCCCTGCAAACAAGCACCCATGAATCAGCTTTGCAACGGCTCCTCTCACTTCACATCTGTGAACATCGCTGCTGAAACCTTGTGTGAGCCCTTCCCAAAGGTGCAGGCCCAAGCACGGGGTCTGGGTTTAATGCAACCTCTGCAAAGCCCACTTATGTGCAGGGTGAGCTCCCTGCTTCGGAGGTGGCCACAGCAGGAGGTTGGGATAGAATCAAAGAATGGTTTGAGTTGGAAGGGACCCCTAAAGTCCCTTGCAATGAACAGGGACACCCACAGCTCCATCCGGTGCTCAGAGCTCCTCCAGCCTGACCCTGGGTGTCTGCAGGGATGGGGCACTCATCACCTCTCTGGGCAACCTGTGCCAGTGCTGCACTAAATGAGGCTGCAGCCACCAAAACCAGCATTGCACAACCTCCGCGTGTCCCCAGGCTCCTGGCTGGGAGTCCAAGTCTCTTTTTTGGGTGGTCAGGGCCTTCTCACCCTGCTTCCCCATACAAACATCACATGAGCCGCTGAAGATGGGATGGGCATCTCACTCATGAGCTGATTTGCCTCCAAACCCTCTTCCATAAGGCTGGATGCTCCCTACCTCCAATGAAACTCTCTCCTATAGGAAATGCTTCCCCCGTGATAATTCACTCTAATTCCCACTAACCGCTTTGCTAAATAGCTCTAATCCCCAAGCACAGGCACACACACACTAATAGGAGAGCAGGGAGAGCCCAACAAAGCCTGTAATGGACACCCAGCCCTGGCTGAAAGGAGGTCAAGTGTAAATAGCGAGGCCAGGTCAGTCCTGTGGCAGCTGCCTCGCACCAAAGCTTCAGCTCAGGGAGATGCTCCTCCGCAAACAAGCAGCAGAAACCCGGCTTCTCACACCCCGAGTCCCAGCAGCAAAGCTCTAATTGCTCAACAGCAATGAGAGGGGGGGGAAAAAAACACCCTCCCCAAACCCAGTGACACTGACTGAACAAACAACCAGATATTCATTTGCTTCTTGGATGGCTGCCCGAGGTATTCGAACGGCTCACGCCTGGGCCCAGAAGCCTCTTGAAATTCCTTGCTCTCTGCTGGTTAGGTTGGAAATCCTGTAAGGTTTAATGGCCCTTCAGGTTCACGCAGCCTCAGGAGCCCTTCCCAAGGCAAACCAAGGCGTGGGAGCTCCAGGGAACAGATAGTAGCCCCCGTCTCACACACCCAACACTTCCCTGCAGGAAGCTGCTGAACAACTTATGCTGGTCTCATCCCCATGGCAATGCCACCTGGGACACCTCTGCTGCAGTGACACGACAGAGGGTTCATCCTGGAGCAGGATGCTCAGGCACCACGTGCCACAGCGCGGTTACTCAGGACTGCAAAAGCACACACAGGTTGGATCAAGGTGCTGCGTAACCCCAGCCTAGCAGCTCAGATTGCATACCTCCCTATCCAAGCAGTCTCTCCTTCAGACATTAATCTTGCTCTCCTTCGTCTCCCAGACATGCGGATGGACACATTATGGACAGACCCAGCTCAGTTGCCTGCAGCCGCTCGCTCTGGTTGCTGCAGTCAGCACAGCACTGCTGCACTTCACATGACAATCCCCCAGAAAACGGCCAGCAGTGATTTTGCAAGTCAGGGTTGAGGTTAATCAGCAGTACATTGTGTGAGGAAGATGCTGTCAGGATAGGAAGTGTGAAAAGGGAAGGCTGAGATATTTTGGCAGGGCTATCCCCCCGCTGCAGGGATATAGGCCAAAGAGACTTTTGGTCATGCTTAGGTCTTTCATCACCCCACAAACAGATCCCAACCCACCAAGCCTGCTCAAGCACACCTGAAGAACGTGCTGTGCCAACATTCTGTAAGCAGCTATGCATGACCTCACAGCTGGAGATAGTTTCACTGCATTTCTGCGGTCACATGAAATGACTCTGTGCCCAAACGCCATTAGTGCTGTCCCTCACCATGACACAATGCACTTCTCATGAAGATGCTCTGCACGGATGTCCCTGCTGCTGGGACTCCACTGCCAGACTGGTTCTAAAAGGCAGCCGGAGTTCTCCTGGCCTCAGAATAAGACGAGGCACGCAGCTGCTCAGCCAAGCCCCTCCTTTCTTTTCCTTCCCCTCCAATCTGTCCCAAGGAATTCCCCAACCTCCACTTGATTATCAGCCCAGCCCAAGTTCTGCGTAAACTCTATGTTCTGGCATCAGCCCTTGCCCTCAGGCTGCATCGATGCCACGTCATGCCAGACACGTGGGGACCACATGGCAGGACACAGACTGAAGTGCCCTCGAGCCAGGATGACGCTCAGCCCCCAGACTATCCCTCTCCACATCAAAGCTGCTCTCCTCTGCTCACCAGTTCTCTCTCCATAAACCAGCATGTTTGCCGAAGCACGAAGGACTGGACCTGCTATGGGAGAGCACATTGTCAGTGCACATGCAATAAGAAGTGCCCATAGGTCACAAGCAGAAGGTGCCTCCGACAGCATCCCTGGAGCACAGGACATCTCCATGTGATGCAGTGATGCAGAAAGCACTGAGTTGCTGGCGAGGAAGGCAGCAGCGGGTCAGCTCCTGAGCACACACATTGCCCAGGGCAGCAGACTCTGGGGATGAAGCTTGCCACATCACTCCGCAGCTGCAGATTCCTGCCTGCTGCCCATCCCACCCCACCTCCGCAGCCTCCCCAGCCAACCCTTAGCTCCAGGGCAGCGCCAGGCAGACACAGAGCCAAGCCTGCAAGAAACCATTGCTCAACGCGACTGTGCAAGTCGCAGCGCATCACATCCCCGTGGATTGCGCAGGGATGGCCGCTGCCTCACCACAGAAGGCCCTATTTCTAACATCAGCCTCTTTTTTTTCTATGTAGCAGAGAGTGTTTCAGCTCTGCTCAGCAAGCAGAGGACATGAGGAGGAGGACAAGGAGTACGGTCACTACCAGGTCCCTGTCCTGCTGTATCACCTCGTCCTTCTCTGCCTCCATCGTAGGACATGTGGATGCCGGGCTTGTCCTTTTGCATCAGACTGAGCTGGCCAGCTTTGCAGCTCCAGAAGGAGGAGAGGAGAGATGAGCATATTTCTCTTTCAAATCAAACAAATAATCACACAGACCTTTGCAACCAGATTAAGGTTGGGAGGTCGGAGCACGGCTGGTAAATCTCAGCACTGGTTGCTCTAAATCACGTTAAACCAAAGATAGTCAATCATTGTAATCAACAACGTTACTGCTAACTCTGTAGAACAAATAGCCAGCTCTGCCAGCTGCTGAGAAGAGATGGAGGTAGCACAGCAATCCGTACACCTCTCACCCCCCTGCACTGTGTATGGATTTACGTCTCTGCAGCACTGGATGTACTTCTGATGAAGACTTGCATTTGTAAGTGCCTTGATGGCTCTGAAGGTATCGTATTCTTCCTCGTGAATGTGGTTCACAAATACACACAACAGCCCCCCCACAGCTGAAATCAGAACCTAAGGAGCTAGCAACATCCATCACACTGCCCATGCATCTCCCCTGTGCTAACTGCATCTCTCAGAGCAGCAGCATTTAAAGGAGAGAAGAACTACATAGAAGAGGCTGAAAGTCCTCAAAGCGAACAGCCTCTCCTCTTCCCCAGACAGCACTCCACTAATGCCACCCTACAGACTGCAAGTGCCCCCAGACACCCCCAGCTGGCATCTCCACAAGCATCACCCATAAGCATGAGCTCCACGCTGTCTGTCCCATCCCACGGACAGGAACCACATGTGCCCTACACTCACCACAGTTTAAACATTCCCAAAGGTGAACTGTTTCACCTCCCCATACCTGGTATCACCCCCAGAGGGGACCATGGATTCAGCAAATGACCTCAGTTTAAATCTGGACTGTTTTTTTCCATCTGCTGTAGGAGGAGAGGGAAGCACACTCAGCTCCTCCAGGGATGGAGGTCAGAAACAGCTCGGGGAAAAACCTGGGAAGCAAAACTCTGCAGACCATGCTGGGCTGAGTGCCTTGGAAACACTGCTGCCTGACCAACTGCACTTCACAGCATCCCAGGAACGGTTCTCCTTCTGCTGTTATTGTTTGGAAGCAGACAAGGAAACAAAGACAAGGAACAAGTAGATTTTCCCAAGCACAAGAAGAGCCCTGAGATGAAACCTCCTCCACGCTTCTCGTCAGTTTCAGACACCAGGGCTCCCAAAAAGCAGGGTGAGCTCAGAGCTCTGCACCATTCAGGCTACACTGTGAAGCCTCCAGGTGATCAAGCAGCCCCACTGAGGAGAGCAAGGGTTTTCCCAAGTGGCCCCAGGAAGTTTTCTCTTCCAACTCTAATTTCTAGGAATATTCCCACCAGGGACCAATGCAGCAGTTGGGCCAGACAAGCCTTGGGAAGAAGAGGAAGGTGGGAGTGAGCAGGGGAAGGCAGCCAAAACCATGCTGGGCTGCCCCATCAGCTTCAGCCATCCCCATCCCAGCACCAAGGGCTGGCCGAGACGAGGATTATGTCACCTATTGGCCTCAGATGGGACAGCAAAGGGCTGGCAGGGATAAGCTGGGGGGCTGGGGGTGCTCAGAGGAAGCCCTGAGTTTGGAAACCTCCACATAGGCTGCAGGCTGCAGGGATGGGAGGAGAGAGGCTGAGATGCTCACAGCCCTCACATCCACCCCATGCGCAGCATCCGGAAGCTATTAAGGAATTACAGCCTCGCTGGCCCCGAGCCTTCCCCGGCAGAAGTGCCTGGGAGCAGATGGTGAAAGGGCTGATTGAATTCGGCTGCTCAGGCCAAGAGGCTGTTAGGAGAGATGCAAATGGAGAAGGGAGTGGGGGTGTCACTCGGCTACTCAGGAGCCAAGAGCCCTTGCCAGGAACTTTGGGAATCCTCCACTGATTGTAATGAGCCCTGGGATGCTGCAGCTTTGGGCTGGGTCACCGCTCCTGAGCCACAATGTGGGTTGACGAGGCTCCCACCCACGGGGCCAGGCTGCAGAACTGAAGTGTGCAACCCCAGAGCATCCCCAGAGGCAGCAGGAAGGCACGGGGCACAGACCCCAGTGCTCCTCTCAGAGCGAACGGGGCTCAGATGATGCTCACTGGGGAAAAGGCCTGGTGAGAGAGGCACCAGAAAAAAGAAAAAGCAGGCCAAAAAGCATAAATAAATAAGTAATCCATGGTGCCATTTGAAGGTAAAGTTGGTGCCCGCAGCCAGCAAACACTGATGTAAGATTCCAAATAGCTTGCAGGCAAAGGAAGGGTTTTAAGAACCCTGGGAAGTGGGGGAAGAAAAGGGATGAATGACCCAAGAAGCAACACAAAGCCAAGCTCTGGGCTCCGTGCCCTGGCAAGTGGCCCCACACCCCCATGCCCTGGGGAGCAGGCACTGGCTCCAGCGCCCCGCGGTCTCAAATCTTTCTTTTTTTCCAAATGAATCCTTCTGTTTTCCAAGCAAAAAAACTTCCAGCAACTCCCCCAGGCTGGCCCTGCTCCCCAGAGTTGGGCAATCCAAAGCTTGTCAGGGCTCTGACGAAGGCGCGGGCACGGAGAGCTCCGTGACCGTAGGGGGATCTTTTTGGAGCAATCTTTTCCGAGACAAGTCATGAGATTGTTTCTTGCCTGGAATTTGCTCCCACGGCTCCCATCGGCCCCAGATTGCTGAGTCAAGAGATCGCTGGGCTGTGCCCTCCAGATGAGTAAATTAATTGCCCGGGGGGGGAGGGCAGGGAGGGGACGGCGAGCACACGGCAATGACTCTCCGGCCCCGCGCGCGCCTTGGCAGCTGGCTCTGCTGCTGCTTCGTGATGCATGGAATTAGTCACCCCATTAGCAAGCGCGGTTACACACAGCTGTTTAAAGGCACATTATCCCTATCCATCCCTTTTGCTTTTCCTCTGCATTTTTTTTTCCACACTCCCCTTTTTTTGATTTGTGGGGTTTTTTTTTGTTTTTTGAGGATATCCAATGAGTGCTCGGGACCAGCAGCTCCCAAGGCTGGCACAACCCGGAGATGCCAAGCGGCTCTGGCTCACCCAGCCCCGCTTCCCCAGCCCTCCTCACCCTGTTGACGTAACCCATCCCTCCGCTGGGTCACTCTATAGGATCCATATGGCAACGGCTGCTCGGGGTTGAGCCGTTTGAACGCAGGAACACGCGAGAGTCATCCAGCTCGAAGGCAGAACACACGCACGGCCGGGGCCTTTCAAGTCGCAAGCTCTCGAGCCAGCTCCAAATCTGGAGCCGCTTAAAGGGATGGAAAACAGCGCCAGTGACTCAGTGCCCTGCTGGGCCACAGCTACCGTGACAGCCCTGAAAGCCCATTGCTGACGTTGGAAAGCGAAACTTTCCCAGCCCCACAGCAGCACCGAGCTGCCCAGAAGTGGGGACAACGCTGTGAAGCTGAGCCTGGATCTCTCCGTAACCCATCCTGGAGAACACCCCAAGCATTGCCACGGGGATGGAGGAGTTCTCCCCTTGTTCAGCTGCAAACCAGGAGGAACTGCATTTGGTGACCTCAGCAAGCGGTTAGGGGAGGCAAGAGGCTGCGTAACGGGCCCTGAGTGTTTTACAAGAGAAAGCACTTGGGATTGCATTGGGAAACTGCTGCTCACAATGCTGTGTAAAAAAAGCCTGAGCTTCACGTGCTCCACTGCGGCTTTCTTTAACTTTTTCAGTGGAAAAAGCCAGCGGTGCTCAGTTTTGCTGCTGCTTCTGATGACGGTTCACATTTTCGGTAAACAATTTCTCAAAACTAAAAGGTAAAAAAAACCTAATCTCGCTGCTCTGCAGCTTCCAGAGCATTGACCAGAACGCGGCGGTTTTGCACAAACACACGCAGCCAACCTATAAAAAAAAACTTTCATGTGGGTCAAAAAGCCACATTTTGATTACTGTGATAGATGATGCTAACAGGAAAGAAATAAAAAGTAACACGAAACAAAGCCCAGAGCGCTCCCAGTGTCCGGATCCAGCGGCCTGTGCCTCAGTTCCCCTGCATTAAACCTTTCCCTGCCCTCTGTTGGTGTCAGAAGTTGGGATCAGCGTCCCCGAAATTCTGGGGCTGAGCACCCAGTGTGTGGTGCAACGCACAAACAGCGGTGTCCCACTGGTTCTCTCCTCTCGTGCTCCCCAGCAGCCATCTGAAGAATGCCCTGGAATCGTGTCAAGTATTTTAAATGAGATGGGGGGAGAGGGGGCACGGGGCGGGGAGCAGATCGGGGGGAGCGCTCAGCTTTGACTCAGTGTCTGGCTTCTTTCATCAAACCCACATTCCTAATCATGCCATCACCCTCCGGGAAAGTGCGACAACATACATAATCCATGTGGAGCCAATTTAAAATCCCCTCCATGGAAGAAAATGCATTTCATTCATTAACAAGCTCCGAATGCTTTGCTAGGGTGAGGAGCCGGCCTCAGCCATCCCAGCGTACCCATACGGGCAGAGCCACATCCTACAGGAGAGCAATAATCCCCCGTGAAGCCATGCACAGTGCATGGCTCGGCCCACTGCACACACTTGAATTACATCGGGTCTGTATCCACCTGAGGTGGATGGATGTCTCCGCTCCTTCTGGCATCATCACAGGAGAAGTGGAACATCTGGAGCTCTGCCTCGCTGAGCTGCACAGCTGAGCGCTTCCTGCAGAAAGCTGCTGCCTTGCTACGTCAGCCCTATGCTTCCTTCAAGCATCCCAGGCAAAAGGGAAGCCCTTCACCCAGCATTAAGCTGAAAAGGTGCTTCAGAGGGAATGGGGCTTAAGCTCAAGCAGCCATTCAGCCCCTGGCCTCTACAGTCACCATCTGGCTGCACAGAGCTGCCCACGGGCATCTGCAGGCAGCATGGGCTGTGAGGGAGCCCTCCCCACGCTGCCCAGCACCTGCAGCCATCAAATTCCATCAGCCATGATGCAGCTCTGCATGAACATGGGATCTCCAGTATCCTCCAAAGCCTGACATCTCCCAAAAGGAGCGACAAAAAAAGAGCCTTTTCCTCTCTGGATTAGAAAGCTGCTCTTTATTCCATGCATGTGCAAGCCGCTGTGCTCTATAGGAGGGTATTTTCCTGGTGGGCATCGCTCCACGGGGAGCAGATGCAGGGCTGAACAGCACAGCATCCCGGCTTCTTGCAAATGCACAGCGAAGCTGGCACGCGGTGCAAAGGCACTGAACAGAGGGCACCAGGCAGCGACCGCAGCTCGAGGCGTGCCAAAAAACTGTGCACGATCAGCAAGATGAGGGAGGTGATGGGGAAAACGCATTGCGTGGTCGTGCCCAGACAGACGTCGTCCCAGCGACTTGACGCCGCTCAGGTCACCGAGGACCAAACCAAGGCTCAGACTGCTGCCAGTTGAGCAGGGAGGAAAAAAAAACAACAACACACAGAAATGTGCAGTTTCGTCTCACAGTTCAGACAGGAGGAGTGCTGGGTTTGCTCCCCGTGCAGAGCTAAATAAGCCCGAAGTCGCTCTGAGCCACCCACTGCATGCAAAAAGAGAACAGCACAATTCTGAGCGCTTCTGAACGTGAGCACCGCGAGCCTTGCTGCCATCTGAACACACGCAGCTTGCAGAAGCTCAGGTTTTGCATGCAAACGTTTGCAGTTTGCTAATGTTACAAGCGCATGCTCTCAGATCCAGCAGTTCTGTGCAGTCTAGATGTGAAGGCGGAGCCCCTGAGCAGAACTACTGAAACCACCCTGATCTTTTGTTTTATTTCTTAGTTAGTTTATTTGCCATCCCTCTGGACCCAACATTGAACCACGTATCCCCTCTGGACGGGAACCACTCCCTGATTCTAGGAGATATCCACGCAGATAAAGCATCTTGCACATTTGCACATTTTCCCGTAATTACCACCAGAGCCCGAAGCAGCCACAGGCACAAATCCTGGAAGCTGGGGTCCAGACGGAGCACAGCTACAGACCGGGACACGGAGGCAGCCTGCAAGGCACCCAGCCCTCGGCAGAGCTGCTATCTCCGCAGCCATCTCCCACTTTTGTCATCAGGAGGAGCAAATTCCACGCAAACCCAACGCAGCCACTTCAGCTAAAACGAAAGCCTCTTCTGGGCTCCAGTGCCCCCGCCCCCAAATTCCACTGCACCTGGGAAAAATGTAGAAGCTTGTAGGAGAATCAATAAATATTTATTGTTAAACCAGCAGTATTTTGACTGGAGATGTAAGCATGGCCCGATGCCAGTGAAACCAGAGCCTCTTGGCCAGCACTGCAAACAAATTTTCTTTCTGTATCTAGCTGGGAGATTATAAACTACGCAGTGAAGGGGAAAAAAAGAAACGCAAGGCAGTGAGCAGCTTAGTCACGGAAGAGGAACAAAGGAGCTCAGATGTATAACTGCGTCGTGGGTTAAAAAAAGGGATGCAGGGCCCATTGTTGGCTGTGGGACAGCTGTACCGTTTATATCAGATACAGATCTGTCCCACCAGCTTCTGCAGCAATGAGGCTTTCTCCTGGATCAGGGCATCCCTGCCTTCAGAGGAGCTGTGCTGATTTGGACAAGCTGCAAAGCAGCCCCGAGCTCACAGCCAGCAAATGGACTGGGGGAAAACCTGCTGGGATCCCCAGCTTGACAGTGCAAAGAATGGGCAGTCTCTGCTCAGGAGCTCAAGCAAAGCAGATTGCCCTGATTTCATTGCTTCAGTTTGCCCCCTGGCACCTTCTTACCCAGCACAGGTCTTTCCCTGAGCTGAATGCGAGATGCCAGCAGCTCCATCCTTTCCATTCATTCCAAGGATAGCAGTAACACTTGTCTCCCCAAGTCATGCAATTCTCTGCCTCCAGGCAGCTCTTGTGCCCATGTAAGTGCCAGCTGATGGTGCTGAAAGGAAAAGAATCCCTTTAATTGTCTGGGACAAATCCACATGGGTTTGTTTTTGTCCTTCCCCCAGATCCCACCACACTGCAAACAGTCACTCAGTGTGGCATCCCTGCGCATTTACATCCCTACACGATATTCAGACAGTCTGCTCTTACAGCCGCCTCCTCCCCAGGTGCCAGAGATGGATCTGCTCTCACCAGAACACTGCCCGGTGACACAGAGCTGCCTTCCATCTTACCCCCAGCATCCAACTGCCATCTCGAGGTCTAACTGCAGGATTTGGGCTGCTAGAGGTAGATGGGAGCCTGCTTGGATTTTCTGAGCTGAGTCTGCAGAGCTTGGGGGTTGCCAGGCACATTCTTTCCCAGCTCACCTCCACATCCACCCAGAATTCCGGCTCCAGGCAGGGAAAGCAGCACCTTTGAACCCTAAACCTGGACCTGATGCTTCCCCAGCTCAGCCACGCGATGGATCAGTCCAGATGCAAGTCCCCAGAGCCATCTCCCTGGTAAAGTCCAGCATGCCAGGGTCCCACCAGAGAGCACAGGCACTGCCTGCCTGCAATCCATCACGGATTCGGGACAGCAGACCACTTGCCCGTCAGCTCCCTTTGGAGCTTATTCCTGCACGAGACTGTGTTATCCCTTCATTTTATAAGGCTCATCAAAGCATAGCACACCATAATTACATGGCAAATTAGAGTCCACTTCGTGTAACTACGCTGTAATTGCACAGTTGTTACATGCTTTGTGGACGGCGTGATGAAAACGTGGTAGTAATGGGGCTCTGCTCCTCTTTCTTGGAAGTTCTGCTCTCCGTACCGAAGTTAAAAACACTTTATCCAGGGGTGCACTTCGGGGTGCGTATCCCCAGAGGAGGCCGTGAAGGAATAGCACAGAGCATCTCCAGCTGCCCTCTTTCCAGCTCTTTTCACGGCTTTACTCCTCAAGCAGACACAAGCTGACACTGAACAAGCTGGTGACAGCCAGGCGCAGCCAGCCCCCTGCCTGCTACGAAACTATCATCCCCCCATCCTAGCTGGATACCACAGTGATGGGCTTTTTGTAAGTGCATAGGAAGATAATTGCTCTTTTTCAGCTCAGATTCTCACCTCATACAGCGGCAATCAACAGTGAAAATACTGCAGGAGCCCGAAGCCCTCATTTATCGAGCCTCGCTGTCGGCTGATGATTCGTGCCCACACAGAACAACCCACAGCCAAAGAGGAGCTCTCACCTTTGCCTCTGGTGCAGAAGCGTTCAGGAAGATGCTGGACAGGATTCTCCGCTGCCCGGAGATCACCGGGACGCCCAGAACAGCAGCTGACCCCGCTGCGAGGACCAGCCCGGTGTGAGCGCTGTGCTGAGGTCGCCCATCAAACCCAGCTGTGCAGAAGAGCGATCCGGCAGTGCGCCCCTTTCTATTCCTACCAGCTCCCAGACTGACTCCCTTGGGTGGGATGCTGCTGCACACAAACGTAAAGACTGTGTGGGAATTAACGATGCGTGTTGGGAAACCTGTGCTCTCCAAGGTCTCATCTGAAGGCTGTGACAAAGAAATGCTCAGGCTTGTAAAGCACTTTGCCCTTTCCCTGCAGCAAGGCACAGCACGGGAGGGAACACACCGATAGCTTTGCTCAGATACAAGCTCCCTCACTTGTGTGCACTAACAGTGAAAGCAAAGGACAAGAGGAGATAACCCTGGCTCTGGGAAGGGGAAGCCGCGTGCTGAGGGCAGATCCTACATCCCAACACGCACTGTGCAGAAGCTGTCTGCTTCCCTGCAGCAATCGCAGCAGGAGAAACCTCGCTCACCCCAAACACTAAACAGAGGGAAGGGCTCCTGCCAGATAAAACACCACCCCCGGGATGCCACCCACATACAGGCCAGTGGAAATACGTGCCTGTATCCCAGCTGGCCCTAGGGTACGTATGGGAAGAGCCCAGATGGATGGGTCCTGTCGGGATTTCACAGCCCGTTCCGATTTCTGTGCTGGGCAGAAAGGTGCCCACCGCCGGGATGCACCCAGAGGGGAAGAAGGAAAGAGGGGAGAGGATGCAAAGCCCAGCACCTCCGCCTGCACATCGCACCCTGCCCTGCGGGAAGCCCCGGGGCAGCAGGTCTGCAGCTTCGTTAGCAAGAAACGCAGTTATCTCTCAGCACTGGGAGTCCCAGTGACACACTGCCAGCTTCCAGCATGGGCTGCAGGGCTGCTTTAAACTCTGACCACAGAGACCAGAGCTCTGCAGACCTGGAGGAAGCAAACTGATTTGCAGAGGGCAGCGTTTACCAGTTGCAATGTTCAGTTCCACGTAGGGCTGTTTTGTACCTGGTTTGGGTCCATCCCTCAGTGGATGAACTTTGAAATATCCATGATAATAAAGCTGGTAAATTAAGTCTGCTAGCCCATTGGTGGATCGGATATATATTTGCAACTAGAACTATGTTATCATACCCTCCTTCATAGCATTACAATGAACACCCCCTCCTCCCACAACTTGCATACTAAAAGGGAAGACCACTACGGGGTACTTCAGCTCCTGACCTCATCGCCCTCAGACGTCCTGGCTGAAAACAGCAGGGAATTTGGCTCTGGACACCCTGTAGAACTTCACATCCCTTTCAAGTTATTTTTAAACCCTTTGGACACACTGCAAATCCCATCTCATTTTTGCACACTGAGGCTGCTGCACGCGTGGGTCAGAGCAGGCTTTTGTTTTGGGGAAAAAGGGGACGCTGCAGCACAGCCAATGCATCTCTGCAGCTCTACAGGGCACCGAGCACCTGGCACATGAAATACTTTGCACAGCTGAAAACCTGTGCCTGTAACGGCTCTCTGCCTAAGATTAACCCTATGGACACTGTAGAGCAAACCTGCTTTATTGCCTTGCTGGCACGTAAAGGGATGAGTGGCTCATCTCAACCAGGCTATACCCATTTCAGAGGGCAATGGGACACGTTTGATGGCAGATTCCACACGAAGATAGCAAGCAGGACCTCGGCAGCAGTCTGAAATAGACTGGAGCAGAGAAAGCTTGATGTCCCCTATTTGGGGCATCTCTGGATGCCTGAAACAGAAGGCAGCAGCATCCGCACTCCCTCTCTCATCATCAGTCCCAAGCACGCAAGAAAGCTTCAGCGTTCTCTAAAAAGTTGCAGGGGAAATGAGGTTAAGCCAGCTAATTGACAACATTGACCTTTCTGGCTCAGCGTTAGCGCAGCCACCAAAACAGAAGCGACTGCAGCTGAAGCCGACAGGGAGTCAGCTCTTTTTTACCTTTTCGGTTTGTGTTTCTCAGAGCTCTTCCTGCCAAAGTTTAGACTTTGGGTCACCGCTAAAAATTGCTTGCTGACATAAGCTGCGAAAGAGCTCTAAGTGAAGAAAATGAACTGAAGGCAGCACGAAGCAACACGTCCTCACTGGAGGCAGAAGGCAGCTCCATTGATCCGCTGCTCAAACACCTGAACCACAAAGACGCCTCAGTACCCGCTGCCACCCGTACCAGGAGGTGTTCAAATTTAAACAGATATTTGGTCTGATTGGAAGACAAACAAACCCTCCCAGCCCCGTGCCCTTGAGCCAGGTGTTCCTTCCCATCCCATCTGCTTCCTCTGCGAGCAACAAGACAGCAGCCATGACCTGAAGTGTACGGACAAGCCTTGGGTAAATGTTCTTTCAATTAGAGCTGTAGGAAATGGGCTCAAGCAGATCCTCAGCTCCACCAGAGCCTCTCATTTAACCTGCTTAGGTGCTTTAGAAATTGTCCTCAGCATCGCCATCACAACTGGAAGCCCTTCAGAGCCCACACAGGAAAGCCAGGCTCAGCCTTGTTAGGAGCGCTGAGACAGCTGTGACCGCTGACCGGATCCTCCACGGATCACACAGGTCCCCCCACACAGCGGGCTCCCTGCACAAGCTGATCCCACACAGACACCCTCCTTGATCTGGGGCGCTGAGTACCAGTCGGTTCCAACCCACATCCCAAATCACATCACCTGGCGGCGCAGAGCCCCCCCCTGGATTCCCAGAAACTCGTGGAATGGCAAAGAAACACGCAGCTCTGACTTGGTTTCCTTCAGTGCACAAAATCCAGCAACGTCCCCTTCAGCACAGCGGGAATATTTTGGGGAGAAAAGGAAGCAATGGGACTGCGCTTAACCCTCCCTTGTAGCCAGAAGGCAGAGCTGTGTCTCTGCAGCCCCTGCACCAGCAGCGCCCGGCTCGGCAGACAGCGTTGTGAGACCAGCGCTCCTACTTACGGGAAACGCTCAACTACCGGCTCTGTACAGCCGGCACCAAAACTTGGCGCTAGGAGAATTAAACAAAAAAGCAAAAAGAAAAAGCGCGCCTCGTGACGGTGACACGCTGCTACCTTCCCGGATAGCTCCAGCACCCGTCCGCCCCCCGTTTCTTCGGGGAGGGACTGACTAAGGAAAGCAGAGCCGCGGGCTCTCCCGATGCAGAGGCGGTGCCGGGCCGCCCCGCTCCCGGCCGCTCTCGGACCACGCAGGGCCACGGGGAGGGGGGATCCGCCCCACGGCCCGAGCTGCGGCCCCGCCTCGCCCACTCGCGGCCGTTCCGTGGGAGCTGCCCCGATCCCACTGCGCGCATCCCGCCGCTGCCCTCCCCGGGCCGCCCTACAGCGCTGCCGGCAGCGAGAGGAGCGCGGGGTGCGGCGGCCGCTGTGCAGGGCAGGGAGGGGAAGTCTTCAGGGCGCTCCGAAGCCAACTTCGCGTTTACCCCGCCGGGCAGAGCCGGGGGCGGCCCCCCCGCATCTCACCCTTCCCACGGGACTCCCCAGATACCGCATATTCCCCCCAAACCGCCACCCTCGAGGAGGCGAGAAGAGATTCCTCAGGACGCGGGCGGCTCACCGGGGGACGGGAAGAGATCGATGTCCACCTTCTCCGTCTTGATGATGGTCAGGGTGGGCTTCAGGTCCACCGCCGCCTTCATGGCTGAGGCCGGAGCGAGGGGACCGGGACCGAGAGCTGGGGGGCGGCTGCTGCGCCGGGGCAGCGGCGGCCGAGCGCCTTCCTCCTCCTCCTCCTCCTCTTCCTCCTCCTTCCTTCCTCGCTCTCTCCCTTCTCCTTCCGCGCTCCTTCACTGCCGCTCCGCTCCGCCTCGCCCCCCCCGCCGCCGCCGCCGCCCGGCCGGGCTGAGCCGAGGGGAGGGCGTTGGGGCGGCAGTGACAGCGGCGGGGAGGGACCCGGCTGCCCCCGCCCCGGAGGCGGCCCCGGCCCGGCGCTGCGGGGAGCGGAGCCGGAGCTGCCTCGGGGGGCTCCGCGCTGCGCTTTGCGGCACCGCGCGTCCCGTTTCCACGCGGGGAAAAAGACCTCGAGGTGTTATTTTCTCCCTGCTCGATGCCCTGAAGTGCGCGCAGCGCGGAGCCCTGGCAGCCCACGGGTGATCGCGACGCGCTGAGTGCCAGCCCAGGGTGCGTGGGCACGCTCGTGTGCCAGCAAGGAGGGCTAGTTCAGGTGGGCTTTGTGCAGGTGGGAGGCCAAACGGGTTTGGGAACGGATAGAAAGATGCAAGGTGAGTACTGTGCCAGCATGTCGTGAGCTTAACAGAAGAATATCGGTTTTCACATAAAATACATTTTATTATATTTGGGTAGCAAAAACTTCAGACCACAAACTGCAGAGCAGAAAGGAGATTATGACTCACAGATGTCAATTTACCGGTACAAGTGTAAAAAAAATTAGCAACCAGCTTTTGTGGTTCTCTCTCTCAGAAAGTCTCAGCAGTTGGTGACACGCCGGCAGGGACGCAGCAAAGCTGGGCCCAGGGGCTGCAATGGGGCGAGGGGTGAGTTTGGGGTTGCTCACCCCAGGATGAAGCAGAGCACGTGTACACATGTACAGCAGGACCCCCCCAGCGTGCTTCAGCTGCAGATGCAAATGTTAGAGCTCAGAAGTATTTCTAGCTTCAGCGCTGCCTGCCTCATTCACCCAAGGTGTATTTATAGAAGAAATGTCGGTGGAAATAAAAGAAGCTGTGAGGTGCCGGGGCCAGAAATGTAGAGCCTGATGCTCGCTCACACAACAGCTGTTTAACCAAGGCAGACAGCTCAGGCTGTTTGAACATCAGCAAAGCACGGCGGGCAGCGAGCTGTGCCTGAAAGCTCAGCCTCGGGTGCCTCACATTGTATTTCCAGCTCACCTTCCACTTACTAGTTCAGCTCCTCACTTTTACAGAAAACCTACCCCGGTGATTCCCTGTGACCAGCACCCAACCAGCCTCCTGATTCCAGAGCTCTGTGAAGCTCTGAGCTGTGCTGGGTGCTGCAGGCAGGGCATGAGTGCTGAGCACCCTCATTTGCAACAAACCACACGAATCTGAGAGGGTGGCTGCAAGAATAAAACTTGGTCCCTATTGCATCCCCCTGCACAGGATGATGGACTGGCACCTGTCCTGCCTTCATGTTGTTTATCCCCTTATACGATGGATAGTAATGACTGAAGGAAGAGACAGTAGAGAGGAGTCTGAGCAGAACTCAGGCTGCCTGCAATGCACGGTGGGGAGCAGGGAGAGGCTGGGAGAGCGCATGTGTGCTGCTGTGGGGGGAGCAGCCCCACAGCTGGCTGCAGCCTCCTGGCCACGGTGAAGCCATCAGAAAGCACCTGCAGCCCCTATGGCCCCACCGTTCCCCCCTCTGGTTCTTGAGAACCCGCAGTGCTCAGAGTGCAGCCTCTTGCAGCAAATCACAACCCCCAGGCTGAAAGAGCAGGCATGCAGCGAGGCCGTGGTGCCGTGCCTGAGCGAGAGCTGATGGGGACGAGCTGCTGACACCATGCTGAAGGCTCCCACAAGCAGAGATGCTCCTGGATGCAGCAGAGGAGCTGCTGCAGGGATGAAAATACTGAGCAGAGAAGGATCAGCTGCCTCTCAGGTGTCTGTGCTTTAGCCCTGCTCCCGTGGGCTGATATATTTGGCTCGGCCTCTCCTGCGAGCATTACAGACTGGCTGAAGTCCAGTGCACCTGTACTGAGGCTCCCTCTCTTCTGGACCAGTACAAAGGCTCTAATAGAGATTGTTCTTGCAGCTCGTGTGTTTTTTATTAGAGAAGATGCACACACTCTTGGCATGCCGGCTCAGTGCTGATCCTGCAGAGCTGATGACACGAAGCCACAGCTTGGTGCTGCCTGGCTGCGGGGGGCTCTGAGCTCCCCCAAACTCCTGTTTCATTTTGCAGGGCAATGGGGAGTGCTTCCAAGAGCAGCACTGGGGCAACAAACCTCAAAGTGGAGGGAAGGCGGGGGAAAAGAAGAGAGAGGCTGTGGACAGAAATTTCCTCCCAGGGCAGTGAATCTCTCCTTCAAACTCTGCTCCATCCTAGCGACCGCCTTAATTTGTGCTCACTTCAGAGCCTGCAACATGAAAGCCCTGGCTCTGAACTCCAGCTGAGCCGCTCAATGGCTCAGTGTTCGCAGAAGGCATGGAAGGAATCCATTGATTAGTTTCTTCAGCTGGGATGTGACCATTTGGAGTCCAATACCTGCCAAACATGGCTTTGCCTCAGCAACTGGTTCCTATTTGCTGCTTACGGGCTTCAGAAAAATCTTTCCTCTTCAACATCCAAGACTCACCCTCCTTTTCCATTCCGTTGCTCTTCAACATTAATATCTGTTCGTGTTCTCCCCTGTTGAGGGAGGATGCTGGGCTGTGGACCACGGCCCTGCTGCCATTAATGGAGATAACCATCTGCCCTCCCTCCACAGTGCAGCCCGATTGTTTTTCAACAGTTTGGAACAAAGAAAGGACAGGCAATAATGCCACATTGTTCTGGGGATGCTGACTAACCTTGGTTTAAATGAATAATAATTAGTATTCATTTAGAGCTGAGGAAAGGTATGAGGAGACCGGAGCCCTTCTGCCGTGTGGACACAAGCTCTCTCCCAGCTGGGGCCTGCCCTTCCCATTAGCAGGGCCAGATCCACTCCTGCTTCTTGCAATCTGGCAGCAGTGGGCTCTCTTCCAGATGTTGTATCTGGGGTGGCTCCTTGGATTTGCCCACCTCCTTGCTGCTGCCCTGGGAGCCTCTACTGCTGGGTGAGCAAAGGTGCTTTCCTAGCCCCTAAATGCAGCCAGCTTTGGGGTGAACACAGCGGCTACGTAAGAACGCAGAGCCACACCACCCAGCTGTTATGGACAGGAAATGAAGAACACCATAACCAATTAAAACTGCAGGGGGATATTTATGGCAGAATGTAATTAGCCAAATTGGAGCCTTCCCCAAAACTACCATGGGATTTTTAATGACTGCGAGCGGTCAGGGCCTCGGTTTGATGCTTTGTCAGGCAAACAATAACCAGAGGGCAGGAGACAAAAATCAGCAGCAAGGAGGAAGAAAGAAAAAAGCGTTGTGCAATTCCAGGGAGAAAAGGAGACATGAAAGGACTTACGGCAAAGGGTCATTGTTGGAAAGAGCAGCAGCCACCACTCCAAGAAAGGAAAGAGCAGGGAGGTGGCTCTGGGTGTGGAGGTGGCCCACTGCAATGAGAGGAAGGAGCAAGCAGCTGCCATGACTGTTCCCCAGGGAGATACCTTTCCTGGAATTTAAAACTATATGAGAAATTCTTTCAAGCGCTGTAATAGCTGGGAAGCATTTGAGCGAGTTGTTGTGTGCTGGTAAAGGGAGGCTGGGTTAGCAGTGCTGGTGACAGCAGCCTCCCCTTGTTGGCTAAGCAGCCGGCACACAAATAGAGCCCATCAACAAGCACGTGTTGTGTGCCCTGCTCTGCTGGCTGGGGAGGCTCTCTCATCTCAGGTGTGTGGGCAGGAGATGGTGACCACCATGAAACGCTGGCTTCTCTGTGGCCCAGATGGCTGCAGCCCCTGGGGTCCCATGGCTGCTCTGTGCCCGGAGTCACGCAGGGTTCCCGTCCTCTGCACCACCTGCCCTAAAAGCAACTTTCTGTTCTTGCCGTGAAGCTGCAGACTTCAGTCCTCAGCTCAGCCCCGAGCAGCCCAGACGCTGCCACAATAACGTCCTCTGATTGCCCTCCGGGTGCGAGCGGAGGAAGCCGCCTCCGAGCCTCCTCGGCTCCTGCTCTCATTAGCTTCCCGGCGGAGATGGCTCACAAAAGCATCTTTGTGGCCAGCGCGGCGGCAGGAACCCAGCGCAGAGCCCCACAGCACAGCGCTGGTCAGCGCCGTGGGTACCTCAATCAGCGCTCTCACAAGCTGCTTAAGAATCTTCAAGTGTCTCCTGCTATTGGTTTCCCAGCGATCCCATGCTGCTTCATAACCTGATTAGCTAATGTGAGCTGGAGCGATGTAATTCTGCCTTGGATTTGGTTGGCGGGGGGTGCTGTCACTCACTCGTTGCCTTGCTGGAAGGGCTGGCTGGCTGGAAAATCCTCGTAAGCTGTTCTGCAGCACTGTTTGCTCTCGGTACATTTTCCCTTTCCTCCTCAAGTGACAGCACTGAGTTTTTGGTAAACAGGACCCGACGTTTTCGCTGTTCAACTCGTGATACTCACAGTTACCCCCAGCATGCACAGCTAAAGCACATCAAACCTCATTTGTAGGACCTCTCGTCTTTGGTCAGATCTCAGGCTGTCTCCTCCACAACAGAAGTAAACAGCTGAGACTTAAACAACACATCTCTGCTCACAGTTTGACCCTTCGTATTCACTGATCTCCAGCAGCAGAGTTTACTGAACCCATTTTGGATGGCCCTGAAATCCCCATCCCTGGGAAACAGGTGAGGTATCACGAAGGAGAAGCAATGGGATCATCACTAATACCCCAGTGAAGCAAATCTGGACAGCTGGATGCTATTCACCAACAATTCTGTTTTCATTCAATGTTTCAGAAACAACAACAAAAGCCCCCTTCAAGAAATGTCAAGCAACAGCTGCATTTTGTTTTCATGGAGGTGCCAGGAGCCTCAAAAGCACCTTTCAAGGACCAACCATGCAGCGCCAACCCACAGGGTGCAAATTCAGAGCCTGAGAAATGGCAGCCACCAGGAAAACATGCTAGCACACAGACGGTTGGAAGTGGTCAGCACTGGGGAGTCAAACACTGGAGTGCAGGGACCCTCAGGTTAACTCTGTGGCCAGGACAGAGAGGCCCAGGAGAGGGGAGTTTAGTTCCTGGTCAATATATCCACATGACCTCTTACAAACTTCTGTGCCTCCTTCTCCTTCTTAACGGAAGGGTGCTTTCTCACTTCTCAAAGGGACCACGGCAGGGTCAAGCCATGGAGAGATCTGAGGGGACAGCTAAGGACAGCTCAGGATTCCCATCTCCTGGTGTGCAGGACTCTGGGACTTACAGACGCCATGTCCATGGTGGCCAGGGTCTCTCCAACCCAAACCAATGTCCCACCTCAATCATGACAGGTGCTTATGCAAAATCTATGGAGATAACTCAGAGAAGGGCACAATTTGCCCGTGTACACAATGCTTGCAGCACATGTTTATGGGGAATTATGGGATGGAGCTCCCAGCAATCGAACCCCGGAGCTGCCCACCCAGATAGGATGCTTGCAGGGACTCTCCTTGGGTGAAGGGTTCTCCCATATGAGCGTTTCAAAGAGGAAAACCCTCGCTGTGCGTTGGAAACCTCCTCGCTCCCAATTGTCTCAGCTTGGCAGCCGGGCCTGATAGTGAATGAACGGCAGAGAAATATTCCGCTCTACACGTGTTTGGGTTTTTCGGGTGGTTTTCTTGGACAGCGATCCTGGCTCTACAACAATGCCCGTCTTGTTCTGCCCCGCGCAACAGAGCAGGCTTGAATAGATCTGTCTAAAATTATAAGCGGGCAGCCCCTGGGCTCTGCGAGATCACAGGCCACATGCTGGGGCTGAACAAAGGCTCTGCTATTTCCTAACAATTAGCCCAGCTAAAAGGACATCTATCTCCTTCTATTAGAGCCACCACGTGCCTCCCAGTCAGTCCATTGTGAAGCTAATTAAATAACACGCCTCTCTCCCCATGAGGGTCTCCTGATTAGCTCGCCTCAGTCCTAAATCCTCGCTGGTGTAAATGGGCAAGAGACAGCTGGTCGGTAGGGGCCTGCGACTCCGAGCACAGTCACTCATTACGTAGCTATCATCATCACCAGTTATTTCGGTTTTTTAATTATCTCCTGAAAGCTGCTGAATGGAGATGGAGAGATAGAGGGGGTTCGGCGCACAACCCGGCTCCCTCCCTCCACTTTTGCCCCCTGCTTGCAGCACAAGTTGTGCAAGTAGCTGATTTATGTGTGTTTTTTCTGGCTTGCTGGTAGCCAGAGAAAAAAAGGAGACATAAATATTTTTTCTAAATGCGTTCTGGGTTAAAGCAAAGCATTTTCTTTTTCCACACGCTTTTCATTGGGCTAGCAGAGCAAAAAGAAAGTAAGCAGGGAAAACCACGTGTCGCTCAACCCGAGCCTCATCTTCTCACTTTTGCACTTTTCAAGTGGGAAAGAATTTGAACATTTAAACAAAAACATCAAAAATAACCCGTTAACAAACCCTCTTTGCACTCAGTTCAGCTCTTCAAGGAGGTTGCTGTGGCAGGGGTAGGGCTCAGATAGGCTGAAATGCATCTGTATTTTCAGCTGGGGAGCACGGTTCATGTTTTAGCACCGCTGAGATGAAACAAGAGATGTCCCTGTGTTGGAACATGGCGCTTGGAGTTTCCTCCCAGTCTGAAAATTCAGTCTGACCACTCGGGAAAATTCATTCAGGCATCACATCAAACATCCCAGGGGCTGAATGAAGTTCCCTGACCGGTGCCCAAGGGAGGCAGGGCCATCAGCACCCATCCCTCGTCCTTGTGATGTCAGCTTGTCCCCATGGGGTCAACGCTGCTCTTTTGCAAAGCCCAACGTGCACCTGCTCCAGCAAGCAGCTTCTCTCCCCATCACTCCATCCCAATTCTTTGGGGGCAGCTACGTTTGCAGCACCATGAGCACACAGCCTCACACAACAGCACAAAACTGCTAAATCACTCCAGATGTTCAACACCTTCCCCTCACCGCTTCCCACACGCTCCCCAGACCCGGAAGAAATACAACATCCCTTTGCCAAGTCTACACTCAGCAATAGTTGCAAATATTACCTTTACCTCCTTTAAATCATTATTTTCCACCCTTGGCTATTTAAATCATTTTTTTCACACCGAGAACATGGCTGGAAAGCTGGAATGTGGGTCAGAAGACTAACGAGCTGATTTCCTGCGGACCTTCGGCTCCAAGACTGCAACAGCTGGACCTGCCGCTCCAGCCAGAGCTGGTTCCACCCAAGGAGAACAGAAAGACCCCCATCCTCAGCTCTGGTCATGGGGAGGCAGTGGGAGGAAGGGCACCGAGGAGGAGACAGATCTTGGTTTTGTTCTGATGCGAACAAGAGGAGCTGACTTGAAGCTCACTCCTGTTTTCCAAGCCCATGAGCTGCCTTTGCTGCTCGCAGCAATGCTGAGCAGGGGCTGCTGCTGGAGCCTGGGTGGGAAAGTGCTGGGAAGCTTTAGAAGTGCATCAGAGCTTGCCAGGAAATATATTAATTAGCTCATACATGTGTGTGCACATCCATAGAGTTTTACTGTAAAAAGCACAGGAAGAAACTCATTGCTGTCAGAACCGTATTTCCCCCACGCTCAGGCAATGCAAACATTTTTCATCAAATAATCAGATCTTACAAGGATACACCAACACAGCCAGCTAAATTGTCATTCAGAGATGCTGCATGACTTGCTTGAAGGCCTACCAGGGGCAAGTCCCAGAGTGAAGCCCAAAGCACAGCTTGCCTGTAACCTAAGAGCACAACACGCAGCTCTCCAGTCACACTTCCAAACCCAAACAGCCAGGTCTGACTGCTTCACTCATCACAGATGTACAAAATAGGGCAAAAGCCCCCCCCTTTAAAAAGCTTTGTGTTAACTGCCTGCCTCCCCTCACCCAGCTAGTGCCCTTTGTCCCGAAGCGATGGGAATGGCTCTGCAAGCCACTTGATTAACAAGAACCCAGGGGGGAAAGCATGGTTTATATAACCTCGTCTTCTCTAAACTTCCTAAGTGCTGTAGAAAGTGGCTGCCCTGGAAACCCAAACTGGAAATGAAAAATATTATCTCTTCCATTTATAAACATCTCCAGTGCTAATGAAGTGAGGAACTGCAGCACCGGGGAGGGGAGCGTCAAGATGCACTTGGCAGGCGTGGGAGAGCCCCACTAAAACCATTTCATCTCAGGTGGGTGTGGAGGGGAAAGTCCTCCTGCCACCGTCTGCTGCTAACTGCAGCCTGCAAGGCCCCAGGGAAGGATGGCAGAAGACTGATGGTTATGGAAGGATCTGCTACACCAAACACAGAGACAGACAGACAGCCTTACTAGGTGTAAATGCGGGGGAAAGGAAGACAGGGCGACGTGCAATGAGACTGGAGCAGATTGATGCATCCTAAAAGCAGCAGTTCTTGTGGCTTGAAGCTGTAGCTGGGATGAAGCATTACATCCTGACAGATGGAAAGGGGAGCGCAAGCATCCCTTGCAGACACTTTGCGGCACAAACCGGGGTGCTTCTGTATGCCAACAGAGCTGATTGAACCAGTCTGTTAAGTAACCCCTAGGAGCGATCCAGGTTGACCTCTTTGGTTCAACCACCCTCAGCCCTGCAGCCCCTCAGATCTGAATCTGAGAGCAAGGGAAGCATTCTGCAGAACAGCCCAACATATTTCCCCATTTTCTTTCTATGTTGGCACTTCCCACGGAGATTTGTTTTTGCATCAACACAGGCAGCAGCAGAAAAAGCTGATCTTTGCCTGGAAATGTTTGGTTTCCACTTTGACAAAATATTGATGATTTCTGCAGAGCAATCCATCACTTTTTGCAGCAGCAAATGAAAAGAAGAAAGTCAAAAGGCAGTATTTCATCTAGGTAGGGATTGAGCTGACACCTAGCCTGGAATTCAGCACAAGGGTAAGGCAAAGCAGGCTACCAGGCTGCCTCGTTATCTTGTCACTTTGATTACTGTGAAGCAAGGGAAGCTGCTACTACTTTCATGTAGTAGCTGTTTGCCTGGATAGAAACACAACAGGAGCTGCCAGACAGAGGAAGCATCTGGTCTGGTAGGGCTGGGCAGATGCAAAACAGGGAAGAGAAGGTTTCATTGTCCCTGGAGATGTCTCACAGCAGACACAGGTAGCCCAGGCTTGCAGCACGGTGAAGAGCTGGTCTGAGGCAGGACCAAGATGCCAGCTTTATTTCCATCACCACTTTCCATAATTATTCATGCCTCTTTAGCCTGCAAAGCGAGGCTGAAATGTCCCAGGCGCAGGCTCTTCCACAAGATGCCTGGAACTGACCAGATTAGGATTTTTCCATGAGCAAGCTCCCTTGGGGCATCTCCTTCTTTTTTTTCCTATTCTACCTCAACTCTGACATCAGCCTGGCCAAAACGGTCGCCCTCTGCACCCCCTTGAACTTAGGATGTGGAGAGTGAATCATACAAACAGGAGAGAAAAGCATTTCAGACGCCTGAAAAACCATCTGTGATGAGAAGCAGCTCGGGCCATTACTTCCTAAAATCATCTCCACTTTGGTGGAGCAGTTTATTCTGCTACTCTGCACTTGTGGTACAGAAAGCACAAGTAACTAGAAGTGTTTCTGCCGTGTACTGCTGCTCACACAACATGCCATGTCAGCGGCCTCATTTCCCTTTCCAGGAAGGGAAGTCATGTCACGAACTGTTGATCCTTATTATATGGCTTTTCGGTGCGTGTACCCAATACTCTTGCTGAAATCAATGGCAGCATTCCCTCACAGAGGGGCAGAGGCAGCCCATTTCCAGGCAGGCTGCAGTTAGCTTCAGAGTTAAAGGTTGGATCCTGGTCTGGAATCCTCGCCTGCCCTTGCAGCGTATGGTGGTGGAAGGAGAAGCCCCAGAAGAGGAGCCTTACCTCTGGGAGATAAGGGGACCACAGCTCTCCAGACACAGCTCTCTAAGGGTTGAGCAGTGCTGACTGGGAATCTCCCAACATCAAGGACAAGCCCACACGCAGATCCCACCCCAAGCTTTCCCTACACCTCCTGCAAGCCGTTTGGAGGCCAGCAAGCCTCCCAGTGCAGCTCTTCTGTGGCTATTCCATTCACTGCAGGGAAACCCTCTTCCCAAGGTTCGCACTCAGCCTCGTCAGCCCTGCCTGCCGCCGGAGGCAGCCTGCATTTGATTCATTGTGAAACAGCCAACAATTGACCCACTGCAACTGTTTCAAATGCTATTGATACAAAACCCCACAGGGGGAGGCCCGTCCGGAGTGCTGTGTAAACTCCAGCACGTGTTCAGCAGGCTGCGCATAGCTCCGAGGGGACGGTCACACCAACGGCTTGGGATTGGTTAAGATGGCTTTTTGCTGTGTTGGTTTTTCTAGAGCAATATTGAGCTCTTGTACAACACCATTCACCAGAGACTTCCAGCTACTTGCCTGACCTCGAAGAATTAAGTATGGCCATAAAATGTGCAATTAATTAATCATCTGCATCTCCAACTTGAGAAATCGCCACGCAGTGGCTACAGGCAGCCTCGTAAAGGGTTTAGACACCTCACTCTGGTGGAAATCAGCACAGTTTGGATGTCTGAAGGCTTTCTGTTAAGTTACATAGCCAAGGTCTTCCAAACCCCAGCTGTCAGACCCAATGAGCTCAGTCAGATGTGCTAAGGGATGCATCTCTGATAGGACTTTTGGGGAATACTGGACCTAATTCCATCCTTCCTACCACATGGCTCCAAGCGCGGTGTTTCTTCTTCCCGCTCCCCATCCACCAGCCTGCATACAAGCTCTCTGAGCTGCACGTGGCACAGGATAGCTCAGTCCTCCTGAAGGTGTCTGTCTGCTTGAAATACCAAGACAGATGGACAGACATCCTCAGACGTCTCGCTCCCCTCCCTAAGTGTCTCACAACATGGTTTCTCAGATCGTAGTGATGCATATAGCTCAGATAAGGCTCAGATAAAGTATCTGAGCTCTCCAGGGCTTATCTGAGCTGAACACCGGCTCCAAAACCTCTGAAATTTGCCCTGTGGGACTATCTCCATACAGCCTGATTGCCATCTGAAGCCTCCTCCAGAGGCTGCAGGAACAGCTCCTGTTCAAATGCATTCTTGAGATAGCGAGGTGGGACACAGCAGGTCTGCAGCTCTCCCCTATCATCGCTATCTGGGGATTCGCCTTCTGCTGGAACACTGAAGAGCCTGGCTGACGGCTCAAGGAACCGGTGATGGCACCTTTCACCACCAACACTTACACTGTAACAGATGAGGTAAAGCCTTCTTCAGCAGCGTCACTGGAAAGATCTCTTTACCCTGACTACAAAGTGCTCAGTGCTGGTTTTTCCTTTCAGCTGTGTCTCTCTGGGGTAGTTGCTAGCAGAGGGAAGGCTTGCAGGGGGAAACACAGGCGCAGGGTACTGAAATTCAGCTATGAGCATCTTGCTAAGAATGGGATTCCCAAAGCAGCCAAGGAACTGGGTGTAAAACCCATCTGGGCTTCACTGCAGATCTGTGCCTGGCAGGATGCAAAGGGGGTCAGCAATCACAGCAAGGAGCTCTGATGGAACAGACCCACAGTGATAAACATTCATGCTTAGAGATCCAGCCTTTCTGAAACCCAAGTAACTGCAGCAGCCTTAGGATGTGTGAGACCAGATAGCAAGTATCCGTTTATAGTGGGCAATTGATAGGAGACAGGGCAAGTCCAAGGCCAGGCTTAGAGAGAGTAACTGGATATCTTTGTAAGCTGGTACAGAGGGCTTTTATCTCACTCACACCTGGGCTACAGCTATTTTTTGTCCTGCAGGAGCACCAAGGATCCCCCATTCCACACACAGATCCCATAGCTGTGTTTGACAAACATAGGAGTAAAAAAGTAGGAAGGATTCCATCCCAAAGTCTGCAACCAAGTCAATGGTAATCTTGCAATATACACCTAACAATTCTAACAAGAATTAAAAGCCCTCTGAAATAAAAGTTCAAAGGTCTGCAGATATTGCCCCCAAATCCTGCTGATCCAAGCAGAGAAAGACTTCCTTTCTGTAGATGTCTGCAACAGTCAGACAGAGTTCTCAGGCAAGAATAGCAATGAAACTCTATAGGATGGCTCATAAACCATAAGGAAAAAAAAACCCACTTAATTTCCTACTAAAAATTCCCAACAACTCATTCCCAAAGGGCCAGCATGCCAAAGGGCCTCTGCAGAGCGCTGGCTCCCCTTCTGCATCAGCACTTGGCTCTGGCCATAAAGCAGGGAATGGGGGGAGAAGCACGTGGGCAGGCTCCGAGCTCCTCAGCTCAGCTGTGTTGGCAGCACCAGGGTTAACCACGGCAGCACCCTGTAATGCAATGATTTCTGGTTTATTTCAGCAGGGGAAGTGTGTCCCAGCCTGATTAGCCCAATGGTTTCCTCTTTTCCCATAACCTCCAGACCCCCATGGCCTAAGTGTTTACTTTCTGAAATAAAAAATCTGCTGGTGTTTTTCTTTTTTCGGGGCATGTGTATTTTGGGAGGATTCGGGGGGAGGAAAGTGGAGAGGGGGAGTTGAATGGGATGGGAGGCTTGCATACACCTCCCTTCTCTCTCCCACCCCTCACCCTCAGCTCCTTTCCAGCTGCAACCTCTGAGCTGAGACTTCTGGCTTCAGCGCAAGAGAGGGAGAGAGAAACGTATTAATGAGAGTTCAGTCTCTTGCTTCAGCAGCTATAAACACAGTGAACATCTGGAGGGAGAGAGAGGTGCTTCATGCTGCCAGGAGCTGAAAGAAACAGGCTGTTTGCAGGGTCCCAGCCCCCCATGCTTTCCATGTCCCCCTCTGCCTGTCCTGCACAGACCCACGCCGCTCTCCCAGCATTGCCCAGCCACAAATAGAAGCTGGCTTTGTGCTGCCCTCCCAGCTCCATGCCAGCACAGAGCCCTCTGAGGGCGCTGCTGTGGGAAGGGCCGGCCACGCGCAACCCAAAGTCCCTGGAGAGGAGCTCAGCTGCTCAGTGCCCCCAGAAGCAAGCACTCATGGGTCCCAGCACACTTCTGTAGGCAAACAAGGTTGGGAAAGCACAACGAGGCATTGTGTGCTTCGTGTGGCCTTGCTCAAGTAAGCGTAAGGTGGCGCAGGATAGCCTTACCCTCTGGATAAACAAATGGGTGCACTCAGAGGGCGGTTCACTCCATCCCTACGGAGGGACCTACGCTAGTCCAAGACCAACTCAATGCGAGACATCCACAGTCACCCTCAGGACACCGAGGAATAGCCCATTGCTCCATTCTTTCCCTCTTGGACTCTACATCTAGTGAACCCTTCCCCACAGCATGCCAAAGCCACCAGTACTGCTGCTCACATTTCTGATGTTTCTGGTGCAGTGTTTTAAGAGCATCTGGAGTTTCCCTCTAGCTGAGCTCTAAATCCCCTTTCATAAGGTGGCCCCCAGCATATCTATAGGTATCACCCCCAGAAAAGTATAACACTCTCCCAGTTTTCAGCCAGTACCATCCCCTGTTCAGAGCACGATTCATCCCCACGCAGCAGCTGATCTCCAGCTGACACAAGTCTGCAGCTCAAGTGGGAAAAGAGCTCCGTGCTCATTCTCTGGTGACAACCCAACATGCAGGGATCTCCCTTGGGCTTTGTCTCTGAGAGGCAAGACAGGGATTTTTCCAGGGTCAGGCAGGAAACAAACAGAAAAGTGAAAGCCTGGATTTTTGTCATTCTCTTGCTTCAGTGCAAATAAACCTCTCCAAGTGCTGACTTGCAGCAGGTTACAGCAGGGGATGTAGAGGAAGCATACCTAGGTATCACAGGGTCACCTGCACATGCTTTCCTCACCTGCAGAGCAATGAATACTCGCACAAATCAGACACCAGTTACTTCCCACTAACCTGGAGAGCAAACCAGTAGCAGCTCAGCATCCTTCAGGGGACCCTTACAGAAGTGCCAGGAGACAGACACAGGCAGCCCATGGCTTTACAATTCACTCACAAGACAGAGGGATCTTTTCTCTGCCTCTAGACTGAAGTGCCACTAGTGGAGAAAATTGTGTCTGCCCTCCAACAAACTCAGAGTGCCCATTTATAGTAGGTGCGACATGACCTGAACTGTAGTCAGTGAAACACCCAAAGACTGCCAGGAAGAAAAAGGGTCAAAGAAACTCATTCTAGCCAGGCTATAAACAGTGCCAGACCCCAAGGCTTGTGAGAGGCAGCACCGCCACGCCGGCTGGAGGATGACAACAGAGCCCAGCAGAAAGGCCTCATTCATCCCTTGGCAGAGCTGCAGTGTGACACCAGAGGAGAATAGGGGTGAGCTGTGAGTTTCTGGGTGTGAGTGGCAATGGGTTGGGCAGAGGCATCTGCATGGAGGGTTTTGTTTGTGCCTTTTACTGAACCTTGAAACAAATAGCATCTGCCACCTCGTCCCTCTCGATAGTGGCTCACCACTTTTTCCACCCACTGCTGTTTCCCTTCACCTTCTTCCACGTCCTCCCTTGCCCACTCCTCATTTATTAGGGAGAGAGGACAGCCTGGCCGTGAGCTGCCTGAGAAGTCCTGCAGGGTCTCACAGCCGCAAGCAGATGTGCGTGCCCTGCGAAGAGACGCCCATTCATCTCTGCAGAGAGCGTGCGGGGGAGGCAGCAGCGCAGGGGAGGGGGGGAAGTGTTGGAGGAGGCTGAGAAAAGGAAGGAGGCCACAGTTAAAAATAGGATAAAAGGACATGAAAAAAATGCAGATTTTTTTTTCCCCTAAGCTTCACTTGGAAAATGTGCTGCAGCTGGAGAAGCCATCGGCTGAGCCTGGTCAGCTTTCACCTTCCCCCTCCCCAGGCTCCCTTCCTCCATGCATGGGCCTGGAAGACAGCCCAGAAAACACTCACAGAAAGAGCTTCCCTCTGGGGATCTCCACCAGGACCCAGAAGGGTATAGAGCAGGTCTTTTAGCATAGGAGGGCAAGGTGGGGAAAAGCAGAGAGAGTTTGCAATGGATGCAGGAGGTCCCCACGTGACTGCTGCTTGCAGTGCACTCCGAGCTGAGAGCGGGGCTTGGAGAAGGATCACAGCCAGAGTTAGGGGGGTGGGTAAAAAGGGAGGGCATCTCCACGTGGTGTGGGGCAATGCAATGCTCTGCAATGCTTTGTTTCAGCTCCCAAGGCTTTGCTTTCCTGCCAAATCCAGCATGACACTGTTGTGGCCCAGCCTGTAGAACCCAAGACAAGATGCCCATCGATCACCAGGGAGTTGGATGAAGGGCTGCATTAGGGACACAATGCCCCCAAGCTAAGAAACCCTTTTTTGTGAGCTGAGAGATAATGTGTCCAGACAGTATCCTTCACAGACTGGGTCAAATTGTCCTCTCTGCACTGTGCCCTCCTACAGCTCTGGGTGCTGGGGGTCAGCCTATGACATTGCTTTCTGTCTGTGACAGTGTCTTGGTGCCAAAATCTTCCAAAGCAGCACCAGCCAATGAAGCAGGGTCAGACCCACAGCTCTAATCTCCTCCCTAGAAAACGTTTTAATTTCATTCCTTGTCCTGCAGAATTCAAACTCAAACCCATTTGTTCGAGAGAAAGCAAGTTCACTCACCCAAAGGTTCCTATCAGTGTCCAAAGGCTGCAAGCACCTTCAGTCCAAATGCACTATGAGCACCTTCAGTCCAAATGCACTACCTCAGCACAACGACCAGAGAAACTTCTTCCGCCAGAGGCATTTCATCCTTCTCCTGCCACTAACAACAGTTTTATCTCCCCTATCACTAAGGGAAATAAACCAGTTCATAGTGGAAGGGGTTGTCAAAGTGACCTTGGACAGTGCAGCCAGGACAACGTCAGTGCTGAAATTATGATGCTGCTATCAAATATTTTCCTCCTCTCCTAACCTTTTTTGTGCCTAACCTTGTATCAGCCAGAAAATATTACCAAAGAGTAATATCAGGATACTGTCTTCCTAAGAATTGGAAATCCCAGTGCTAAGTGTGACAGCATCCTTTTAATGGCCTTGCTGCTTCAGATAGATGTGCAGCACCCCTGAATTTGGGTCACCAGATCATGCAGCTAATGAGCAGTCTCTACACTCCTATTCCCACAGAAGCCAGCTTTCTTAAGCAGGCAGTTCTCACCGATTGTTTTCTATCACTTTGGTACAAGTTCTTTACTTGCTATGGACCCAATCACAGCTGGCTCTTGGGGCAGGCACAGTCTGTGCACTGCAGGTTGTGACACCGAGCTAACAAATAAAACTGACTATACATCACTTCCAAGTTCTTGTTGCAATAAAAATATAGAATAAAACCCACCTCTTCTTATCTACAAACTAAATCCACATCAGGCTTTTCTTTATACATATCACCAAATAATCTTAGCAGACTTCAAGCACAACGTAAATAAACTCACCCGAGCTTCAAAGGCAAAATATCTTTCAACAAAGGCAAGCAGCTCTAAAACTTCTAGAAGTGTTGTGGGTTTCTGTTGCAGGAGGATATATTCACACTTGCGTTTTCCTTGCTGACTTGTTTCTTTCACCAACATCAAGACCATGAAAACCAAAATACCCTCCAGTATACCAGAAGAATAGATGACAAATGGCTTTCATGCACACCCAAAACACAAAGGAGAAATGAAAGACTGTTCCTAGCAGTATATACAAATGAGAGTTTCCTCTCATTTAAAATTAGAAACCGCTCTAGACTCTGAAAAAAATGGCAGAGCATTAAAATAATAGTAATAATAAGAGAAAGAGTACCACACACTGCAACAGGAAGAAACGAAGCGCAATTCTTAGGTACTGTAAGAGAATTAGAGGCTTGGCCTACAAGTCCCAGTGTATTCCAAGCTGGACTCAAACCTGCTAAAGACAGTGACATCTTTTTCTCAATGAGCTCTGAACCAGGCTCCAATCTCTGCAGCAAGAAATTTCACAGACCCAGAACAGGGCAATGGAGATTTGGGTTACTGATATGTGGGCCCCTGGAGAGAGCGCTTTCACAGAAAAGGGGAGAGGGTATGGAAAAAAAAAAACACAAAGAAAACTTTCCAGGCACAGATTCGCAAAATGTTTGAGTAAATCCAAATGCTGCAAGAGCAGATTTCATCAGAGCAGAGCTGACATCACGCTGAGAGAGGTCACCCACAGGAGTTGAGCAAAATAGCTGAAATAAGAACAGCTGGGAATAGACAGCAGAGTTTTTCTCCAGCCACAGCTCTCTGTTCATCTCCAGCTAACACACAAGTGTTCACCAAAGGAAATAAATCGAAATGCCTGAATATTTGCCAAGGAGAGATTTCAAATTGTACGTTTGACTGCAACAGTCACTGGTTCTGCTGAACTCTTTAGCTGCAAAAGAGTCTCCAAACATCAGGGCTTTTCCCCTCCCAAGGGGCCAATGTGCATAACTAACAAGCCGGGAACAAGTCACAGAAGACCAGCACATGCCATGCAAAAGCTTACATGGGATTTATGTGCTTCACGATAGGCTTATGTGGGACTTAAGTGAAACATAAACTTCATATTGGCCCTTTGCAAAGGTCACATTCATGCAACTTGAGCTCTTTCACTTCGTTTTGCTTTTGGTCTGTGCCATGGCGTACCTGAGCCCTCCCTTTTGCCACAGAACAGCTGGGAAGTGAGACCTGGTGGTACCTCTTCCTAAGGCTGAATCACTGTGCTGCGGGCAGGGGAAGCCTCCAAAATGCGTGGCACAGGGGCAACAAACACAGCACGATGCAGTTGAAATGGGGTTTGCACCAAAGTCCAAAGCTCTTTGCTCATGTCACACCTTCGGGTACAGACCCAGAGCCCTGCACTGTCAGTTACACAAACAGCAGCCCAAGCTGAAGTTCTGCTTCACAGATTGAACACAGTGCAGGGCAAGAATTAGTCACCGGTGATTTTGTAACGACTTTCAAAGTATGAGTGCATTACAGAGCAGCATCGTTTAGTCAAAGCCAGGGCACGAGCTTAACTGTAGGGTGTATCGCAACCACCCAACCCTGACAGCACAACATGACCATGCCCTCCAGCTGCAGCCATATAGCACTGAATGCCTCACCACCATCCCCAAGAGGGAGGGGACAGAGACCCCAAATCACCGTAACAGCAGAACTCAGGCTCAGGAGTCCACGCTCCCCTTCATGGAGGCCTCATCACCTTTCCTTAGAAACCAGCTCGAGGCCGTACAGATGAAACCAGGACATTAAACCTGCCCATCACCAGGCAGCACCAACACAGGGAGGAGCAGGCTGGGCCCCCCCCACATCCACATCCCCCAGAAAAGGGTTCCTACCTGTGCTGTAGTGCTCCAGGCCGGTGGGCACCTCCTGGATGGCCGCCTCGTCCCACGGTGGGCAGCAGGCCCTGGGCGGGCAGCAGGCCGACTGCAGCCTGCACGGCATCCAGGGGTCCTCGCAGCAGCTGCCAGAGCCTTGCTTCTGTGCAGGAGAGGGAACCACGTCACCTCAGCAGCAAAACAAGCCCAGAACCAACCCCTCCCTTCAGGATAAAGTCACAAAGCACTTACCTGACCCAGCCCAGAACTGCCCCAGCTGAGCAGCCAGGAGGACAGGATGGGGTCAGAAAGTCCCTTATAATATAACATGTGTTATTCACATATATTATCTGCATGTACTTGTGTGTTACATAAGCAGGTAGATGTATGCGTGTGTCTAGTACAGCTGTCATTATTGATATTACACTTTTGTGCATGTAATATATACACACATACGGATATATGGAAATAATCTCAGGCTATCACTTCCATTTTGTATCTACACACACATTACATTTATCTTTATAGATATATCCACAGTACATAAACACATACCATATGTGCACAGAGATGTACAAGCAGATATACTATGCTATAGATTTTTACATGCCTGCCACATACATGTATGTATACATCAGTAGAAGAATAGCAACATATGCATACATACAATTGTACACAAATAAACTCAGGATGTTTTCATTCATTCATTCTTTTTTTATTATTAGTTCCCCGCATGGAAACAGTTTTGCTTCATTTCCAATCAATGTTTAAATGCCAAATGCATTCTTGGAACCGTTTAAAAGGAAGATATTGAGCTGTGTTAGACATTTTTCGTGTGTCACAGTGGCCTTTTCTTCCTAATTTGGTGATAATTTTGCTTTCTAGCAGGTCTTCTGTATCCCCTGGTGTCCCAGCTCAGAGATACAGCTTACATCTGACCTTGCCTAGGGTCTTTAACACTAGCTGTCATTTCTTTGGAGAGATGTCCACTGATGTGATTTCCTCAATAAAGGTCATGTACAAACATAAGGTGGTCAGCAGCACAAAGAGCACAGCTCAGGAGCAGCACAACTTACTGTCAGACCCGTCCCACAGCTGCTGACATCCATATAGGCATGCCCAGCACTGCATTATAATCCATATTTTATGCAACCACCCGGCAACTGCACAAACAAAAAGGAGCTGCCATGGGAGAGGAAGCCCAGTATTTATCAAAAAACTCCGGCCAACCCAACCAAAGCTTTTCCAAAGCCAGGTCTGCTTTGTGCTGATGCTGCTGCATTCATCCACAGCAGGTGAAGGTCAGCGCGGGGAGCGGAGGCTGCAGGACAATGGTTACCCTAACAATCCTCCTCTGACGACAAGCACAGGAAATCCGATGCAACAATCCTATTTCCAGCTTGGGTTTGCAAGCTCGAGAGGCTGAGATAAGCTCTGGGCAAACACTCAGCATTTGGATGCTGCTCTGAACTACATGGAACCTCGGGACGATTTAGCAGTCAACACCAAGCTGTGTCAGTGAATGGCCTGCTATTGTCACAGCAGCCAAAGAGAAAAGCCGCTGCTAGAGACAGAAAGATAACTCCCATCCCTTTCTTACCATCACTCCAGGGCGAGCCAAAGGATAAGGGCCCATGCTGCCAATTGTTGTGTCCATGTAGTAACTCATCATCTCTGAGGTGCCTGCAGAAAGGAAAGCAGACATCAGATGCTCTGCTGCAGAAGCCTGGCGTGGCGTAAAAATTGATAGCCTCAGCTAGACCTGCTGTGAAGCCTGTGCTTTCTCACAGCCATGTGAAGGTAGCACCAGGCTGTCAATCTCAGTGACTTAAAGCAGGAAAAGTAAAAGGAAAAAAAACGATACTAATAACTGGTTTTGTGATTGGATGCATGTATACATCAACAACGCAAGCAAATCCATTTGTGTAAACTGATGGGAGCTGGACAGTGCTGAATGAATTATCGCCTGGAAGCTGATGGAGCTGCTCAGAGGGTGGATGAGATCGTATTTCCCTTGCTGTAAAATCGGTGGGGAATAGTTGCCATTTCTCACCCCCCCCCCCATCCAATTCGTTGAGATCAACACCTTTCCTGCAGAAGTTTCACCAGCACCAACCCGTTTCACCAAAAAAGCCTTCTCTTTACTCAAGAAACATCTCCTGTTTGCCTAGATTGTCACTGGTTCTCTGTGCTGGAGCTCACCCTCGCACTGCTGAGATCCAGGTTCACAATCTGTCATTCCTATCACAGGATGTACTCCTCTGAGCAAGTCCTCCCACCAGTGCTGCTCACTAGATGCAGTTGTAAACCACTAGTTAGCCCACGTGCATAGCTGAGGTCTAGTCCTGTTTTTTAATAGGTAGATTCTTCTCATCTTCTCCTTTAAACACACAGCAGAGAATGCTGAATGCATGTTCTGTGTTTGGAAGGATATAACTTAAAGGTGCTGGAAAGAAAAATGGCAGTGGCCTGAGCACAGAAAGGCTCACTCAGGCAGGGTACAACGACTTCGGACCAAAGGGAATCACTGTTTTCACCACATTGATACACAGCATAGCCCAAGAGCCAGAAGAGCTGCCATGCTCCAACTTTTCTGAGGACACAGCAGCTCCAGATCCTCTGAAATACACACCCTTGTATTTCTGCAGACCCCCTGTGCTACCAATTGTGACTGCTGCAGATGCAATCATCCATCCAAGCCATCCTCCAGAGCCAGCACACCCAGGTTTCCGTCAGCCTCCTCCTCTGCTCTGCACCCACAGCTCCTGCGGGCACTGCAGCCCCCACCTCCCTGCTCACAGGGCTGGGGCTGCTGTTAGCAAACAGCCAGCAGAGGCAGAGCCTGCCCCAGCTGTGCCTCACTCACCACCTCAGCAGCCAGGGACTGCAGATAACGTCTCCCACCATGCGGTGTGACTAATGGCCAAATGTGGAACACCTGCACATATATGTGTATTAAATTATTATCATCATTTCCTGCTTGTTATTACTAACTTTTGCTCTAACACCAGCATTATTATTATTTTTTTTACTTCTCTTTTTAATTTGCAAAACTGAAAACTACCAGCGTGCTGAAAGAACAACGGGCCTGTTTCTCCTTGTGCTTAAAGCAAACCCAAATGCACACATCTTGCAAGTTACTGCGGCTGTGAAGCCTTAACCGATCTTAGCATCAGAGCACGCCCTCCCAGCCTGCCCTCCCAGGCGTTAAAACACGTTGTCTTAAACCTCACTGCAGCTGGGGAGAATAAAAGAGGGTGCAGAGCAGCCATCTCTGCAAGTCAGCCGACAGAGGAAAGTCACTCCACCCCATTCAGTCACACCTGTCCCTCTGCTCCTAACCTTAAAAGGCTGTAACTGCATCACCTAACCATGACTGACAGCCCTTGTGCTCTGAAGTTAGAATCTACGCTGCCAAAGTGCACCAGCACAAGGCAGTCTCTATAGAAACCACCAGGCTGGCCCAATTGCTCCAGCAGCATGGGCACGTGTGAGAGCAAGGGGTGACAGCAGTGACACAGCGGTACCACAAGCAGAGCAGCTCGTTTTCCTGCTTTGCAGCTCCGCAGCAGGCAGTTGGGGCTTGGCTTTGTTTTTTCCCTTTGATCAAGTCACCTACGCTGCACTCTGCTTTCAAACTGCTTTCATGCCTCGCTGAGCATTGCTTGCATCTTTCTCAGGATGCTGCTGCCAACCCAGCCTTCCAGTGCAGTGCCACACATTGATAGTACTATGTGCTTGGGTTGAAGTCTCCTAAAGCCAGAGCAAGGCTTCAGGCAATAAAGAATACGAACAACTGTAACAATCAGAAAAATCAACATGGTGGAATGGTAATAGAAGAGGTGTAACAACAAAGGGACTAATGCAATAGAAAGGTGTTATAAGGGAAGGAAAAAAAAGGACTGCTCACCCACCCCCAAAAATCTCAGCTCACAGGGAAAACCCAATGAAGGAGGGATCTCCAGAAAGAGACCCTTCCCTTGTAGGGGTCAGCCCTTCAATGAGGTCTAAGAGAGGTGCAGCCAGGTTCCACCCCTTCCAATCACACAGGTAAATTGCCTCCACCTGTGCTCCCAGGGCTGACTGGGTCCTTTCCCCAGGTGCTCAATCAGTGGTTCAGGCCAGGACTCAACAGTTCCCGCACAGCAACATTACCACAGAGCAGTAACGCAGCACCAACCGCTCCAGCCCACTCTGCAGAAGAGGAACCACCAGGAGAAGAGCTGTGCTCTGCAGATGTGGCTGTGCAAAGCCAGCAGTGAGGGGCAAGGCAGAAGCAGAGAAGGAGCTCAGGAGAGTTCGATGCAGGCTGATTTTAACAGAACTTCCACCACTTCCCATAGGAAACTACTTCACAGCCCAATACATCTCTCTCTGTCAGCAAGTTTCCCTGAGGGTTGAGCCATATTTTTCTTCTCTTGAGCTTCCTCTAATAAGAGCCTGAATAGCTCCTCTCCTCTCCTTGGATGCCATTAGAGAGCTTTAATGACCACTCAGGAGCTTGCAGCTGACCTAAATTCAATGACAGCATCCGCTGTGTCAGGTAATTTGGCCAAAATTGAGGAAATCACTGCAGATTTACACCAAGATAATCGAGATCCGCAGCTTGCTGCAAACTGTTAATAAGTAGAGGGGAATCGGAGCCATTTGGTAAAGTTCTTAATGACTTAACAGCTTGATTCATCTCATTGTTTGCTCTTATTATTCCTGTCTTATGGTGCAAACATGTGGGGGAAGCAGAGCTTGTTTTGGGGCTTGATCAAGTACCAGCCAAAGCTATTAGACTCTTCAGTCACTTCTAAACTTAATTAACATTTTAATTTCATTTCAATATCCATCCCTTCTCTTTTACAGGAGAATTCTTAAGAAAATAATTACCATACTTAGTTTAGAAAGGGAAAAACGATTTGTCCTTATGATAAACACGTACCCTTGTAGAAATTAGGAAGAAATTAAAACTGTGCATTAAATGAAGATGAGCTGTATCTATCGGATATATGAAGACCCTTTAAAAGACTGCCTGACAGGTTTAAGTGCTTAGTTGTTTTAAGTCTGGGGAAAGGGGAGCTGAATGAGACCACAGTGATTTCCCTGCAGCAGAGAAGACAGCAGCTCCCATCTCTCCCATGTTAGCACCCTGCACATCCATAGTATGACTGGGACAGAATCTGGACAGCTTTCTGCATCCCTGTAAACCAGCGAGATTGCCTTTCCTTGCGGTTGGATGGGGAGCCAGGAGCAGCATTAGCAACCCTATCAAAGTGTTCCTAACTTCAAGTGTGGGAACAAAGTCTTGAAAAAAGCAGAGGACACAATTGTCCTCCATGGGCTGCAGCGCGGGCAGCTCCTGCCCCAGAGTTGCTTAGTGATACCGTTTTATTTTTCATCAAGCAATAATTTATCATCTTTGAGGGGGTGGAGAAAATAGCTCATGGAAATGACTTTGTTCCGCAGGGTTTAACCCTTGGAACCCTGGCACTTTCCAGGCTGCCTGCCAAGTCAGTTCTCAGGGGAAATAGTATTTGTTGATCCGTTGGCATGTTAAAAACCCATTCAGTTCATCAAACCCTGGCACCAGCTTAAAATAAAAGGAGCATCCCTAATGCGGGGATACAAGCGATAGGAAGGATTGCATTCCTCTTGCTGCCATCTCTGCACAAAATACACTTCCTGACAGATCGGCCACCTCCTGTCTCTGCTTCACATCAGGAGCTCCTACATTCGTTGTGATTTTGAAACTCTGCAGCATTCTCAAAGGTAACTGAAGGGAAGCCAGGCAGGGCGGTAAATAACGCAGCCATGGGAAACAGAGCAATGCACTGAGTGCCCTTCTGCATCCTCAGTAAATACCCAGAGAGATCAAATGCACTGCCTAACTCACACAGGGAAAGGGAGAGCGAGAGGCTGAGTGCCTGAGCCCAAAGGCGCTGCCGTGGCTCCATGCAGTGGCTGCAATGGGACGAGCGTGGCACCACCAAACCCACAGGTCGTGCTGAGGAGGGTTTAGGTGGGATGCTGAAGCAGAGAGGCTGCTGCCAGCAGGCACGCTGCTCCCTCTTAGATCAGAGCTGCTATTTGCAACTGCAGGAAGATGTGAATGGGTGGGGGGGTTAATTAGGTCATCTGTTATTCCACTCACGTATTTCCCTCTGTGAAATAATAGACCTACAGCGCAGCGTCATGGGCCAGATCCTCAGCTAGGGCAAAGCAAAGGGGGAAAGAGCAGGGATTGAAGGCCCAGCTGCGTTTGGTGTTTTGCTCCAGACTCCCCGTATGACCTGTGGAAGGATGCCTGGGACCAGCCTGCCCAAATCTGCTGGTGTTTTGAAAATCCCACTAAGCGTTAAGCACTCAGCAGCTGTAGAAAGTTAAGAGAAACCAGAGTTTCTCTGTGCCTTCACACGCCAAACATAAAAAGGTGATGATAGCTTGGGGGTGCTTTCTGGTTTGGAGATGCACATGGCATCCTGCAGCTCAGGGCAGGGGACCATGCGCAATCCCATCGCTGGGTGCACAGAATACACAGCAGACCTCCATGGAAATCACACCCCCTGGTTGAGTGGGGCCGTTCCCTGATGCAAACGCCTGGGTAGCCCTAAATATCTGGCTTACCAGAAAATTGTTTACAGGACAGGCGGGGGTGAGATCAAAACCCCAGCTGGATTAGAGGCAGCATGAACAGGCTGTAACCAGGAAACAGCCCCGGACCCAGCCCACAGCCCCCAAAGGTGTCAGTTGACAGCACAGGATGGGAAGTTGATGGCAACTGTAATACCAAGAGAGTGGCCACATGCAAAATGAGGATTTAAAGGATAATGGGGAGGGGGAAGGCCTTGGCTGCGCTGCTCGGGGCCGCACGGCGCCCGCTGGCCCTTTTTGGCTGCGAGAGGGGTGCAGGATTTTGCCCATCCCAAGGAGCAGCAGCAGCAGCACAGCTGCACATCACTGTGGCCGCCACACTCAGGGCTCCTGACTCCAGTTCCTCCCATAGGCAAACATATGCAAAATGCTCACCTGTGGCATTTTCTGCCCCTTGGGGATGCCACTGCTATGGAAAACATGCGGAGGTGAGGCTACAAATCCCTCATAGCATCCCTCTAAAGACAGAAAGCAGCCCTGTCTGGGGGGGCAGGTCAGCCTGCCCATTCCCTATCTGTGCACCCCGCTGTGCTGGAGGAGCCAGGGGAGCATCTGGACCTGGGCACCTCACTGGTCCCCTGCCCCATAGCGAGCACAAGCAAAGCCCCACCCCACAACCAAAGCCGCCTCTCAAGAAATATAGAAGGAACTGCAAATGTAATCCTCTGTAAGAATGCCAGGGCGCAGCCTGCTACCTAGGTGAGGGAAACAATATTGTTCTCCTAAGCACACGTATCTACTTGATATACTCCGTATATGAAATTAAAAAGGATTTTTAAAGGGAAGCATCAGCTCAGACATTCGTAAGACACTGCAGAACTATTAGCAAACACACGAATCAGCCACTGGGTGAAACTGGGAGTGGAGAGAAAGAGTAAATCCCCAGCAAAACAAACCTTCCATCTATCCTGGAAAGGAACACAGGTACCTACAGCCCACAGCAGCCTTTAAAGCGACTCTCTCCCCACCACCACTTACTACTTATCTGGAAGACCAAGGAAAAAGCTTATGTCCTCCACGGCTCCCCACACTTGTCTCCGATCTCTCTCCAACTACCTGGTGCTATCCTCTGCGCCGGAGCTGGGGAGGATGGAAATACCATAGTGTTTGCAGCAGGGCCGCCTATTCAAAGGGAGGGGGAGTGGTCAGCCCCGCACAGGCGGTGGGGAGGAGAGCCCCCCGCGCTCCGCTCTCGCTGGCAGATGTCACACTGTGACCCTCACCATGGGGTGCGAGGTTTATCGAGCCCATTCCCAAAGCTCCGCTGGGCTGCCCCAGCTTTGAGGTGCCTGCTGCCAAAAATTGCTATTTCTTCCTCAGAAGTCCCCTGGGCACCCCTGAGTTTCCTGCTTCTTTGCACGCAGCAGGCACCGCAGTGCTTTTGGATGCCCACCTTTCCCCCAGACAAGGGCAGGGTCCGGCTGCCAGGCTCCCACTGCCCATTTGCAAACCCCTTGGTGCATGCCTGCTTTCTTTTACAAGCACGAAGGCTGCAGTAGTCTCCCTTTCTGTAGGGTATCATAGAGGGGAGAGCACTCAGGCAGCGCTGGCTCAGCCCTTGCTGCTGGAGGCCCCACTGCAGCACTGTGGGCTGCTTTGCCCCAGAGGGCAGGGGTGCGTGGTGGCTGCAGTGTGCAGGGCTGCAAAGTGCAGGGCTGCTGGAAGAGCAGGGGAACGCTCTCCCTGAGCATGGAAAGAGATGGGGACAGAAACAAAGGCTGCAGCGTGCTCTGTCCTAAAATGCGGGATTAAATTCCTCATTCTGTCCAACAGCTCCGGAGCCCACAGCCCAGCACTGCCCAGCCCTGGACGCAGGAGGATGTGCCCGTCTTGCAAAGCTGCCTTTTCCTCCAGGAGAGGGCTCCAGGCTGGAAATGCGCTGCACTCCATCACATGTCCCTGCCACGCGGGAGCTGTCAGCCTGCATGGAAGATTGCAGCATCTCCACAATAAAGCAAAAATGCAGTGTGTGCATCTAAGTGCTATGGCTGGAAGGGCAGGGTGAAGCACTGGCCACCCCAGGGGAAGAATGAACTCTTCCAGTTCAGAACCTGGCATTTTGGCTACTCCCAGCTGAGTGGCTATTTGAAAAGCACAGACTGGAACTGTATTATATCAGACACATAATTTCAGCCTGCACGTACCTCTGTGGCATCTACTGCTGCCAAATGCCCCACAGAGAAATCAAACGTGCAGAGCTGCGGTGCATGAAGGACCCTCCTGCCCCTCACCTCCCAGCCCAGCAGAACCTGATTGCTCAAGCACACATAGTGACAAATAGCCCCCAAAAATCCCGCCCAAAACACCAATATTTATACACATAAAAGGTATTAACAAGTCCTTCGAGGACTTTCACTAGCTCCTAAGAGAAGAATGAAGCTCTGTGTCAGCCCTTGCCTTCACTCAGGAGCACACAGCTGCAGGTGGCATGAGTACACATTACCTGTTGAACTCGCAGCCGTAAGGCACAGATCTCTCATGTAGCTATTTTAACTCAGGAAATTATTTACAGGGCTCCATCTTCTCAGGAAGGTTTCCAGCCTGCTGGGCTTTGGTACAAAGGCTCGGTCACGTCTGAGCGCCAAAGGAGTGGAATGCATCCAGCAATCAATTTTTATCTGGGCAACTCTTCCCAAGGCTGTAGGATAACCCCGCGGGCATCTGTGAGCAAGATGTCTTTCTTTCCCTAGGCTGGATGCTGTGCTCTGTGGCAGAGAGCCTTTCCAATATGGTAATCTATGTATTAATAGCCTCTGCATTATGGCTGTCCAACCGACTGCGTGCCTGCAAAATGGAGAGGCTTCTGGTTTGAGCTCTTACAAGGCAGCACAGTGCCTGTTGTGTGCAGGTCGCCTCGCGTGGTGGAGGTGCTGCTTGCACATGGTCGCCTGGTTTTGGGGTTGCTGCTGCTTCAGCCACCTGAATCCATTGCTTCAGCCAGCAGCAAGAAGTTGGGTTAAATTTAGGGCAGTTCATTCAGCTTATAAAGCCATAGTGCATAAAGAAGTAGTTTCCATCCCAGATGGTTTGGATTTTCTTTGTACTCATAAAAAAAAAAGAGAAAGATTCATTAGTGTCTAATTAAAGCAGTTATTACCGCTTTTACTGAATCTCAAATGTCCCGTGGATGGTTCAAAGGCTGCGCACAGGTTGAATTTAGGGCACACAAATGACCTCTGGGCTCCTGGGAGGCGCTGGATGTACGTGTCAGCACACACAGCCCCTCTCCCAGTATGCTGAGAAATGCTTATCTCTGTTTTGCAGTCAGAGGAATGGATGGAAAATGGGGTTAGCATCACTTCAAAGATGGCTGTGAACAGGGAGGGTCATGGCTTGAGCCCTGGAGCTGGAGAATGAGCTCTGCTCACCTGGAAATATCCATCCCAGCCAGAGTGCCCTGACTGCATTGAATGTCATCATCCATGATTTACCCCCTGCAGCCCCCGGGTTTCTTGACAGATCCTTCGGACCTGAGGTCCTCCTGAGGGTCGTAAGCCAAGGGGGGCTGCATGCAAGGAACTTCCATGTCACTTGTTGGGTCTGTAAGCATCATCATCTTTGTACCACAGCAGGAAAACAGCAGGAACTGATAAAACAGCCCTGAGTGCTGGGCCGGTCTGCTCTCAGCTGGCATCACATTGTGACCCAGCAGAAGGGAGCAGTGGTGGGGAACTGTGGCTTGGGGGGTGACTTCCCCGACCCTCTTTGTGCCGGGACAAGGTGATGTGGCCAGACCAGGGTTCTGCCTGTGCTTATAAATGTTCCAGTGGGTTTGCCCAGGCTACAGCATTCCCTCCTGACCCTCCTGGAACTCCAGATGAAGACACGTAGCTGTGCCACAGATGGCCCAGCAGTGGTCCCTTAGGAGCCGTGCACATCTGGCCGCCAGGTGCTGAGGCTTTCCGTTGCTGGCTGCCCTCAAACACGAAGCAGAGGCACAGCCAGAGCTCATTGCTTCTGGCCCTGCTGCACTGGGGTGAGGATCCCACTCCCTGCTCCATGGGTGCGGACCACATGCTGTGTGCCCTGCCCCAGGCTGAGGGAAATACTTGGCCCCGAAAGCCAGAGAGCAAAGTTGGCCTACCCTTGGGTCAAGCAGGAGCTCAGGTCTGTCGTCTTGGATACAAGGAGATGGATACAGGATGTATGGCTTGGGTGGGACGCCATGCCTTGCAAAAATTCCCTCATTCTGCTTTGAGTTTTCATTTTTAGCACGATCTCCCTCTCTACATGTGACTATAAATACAGGTATGTATCTATATATGATTAAACCAAAAATAGCACCCTGTCCCATCCATCTCTTCATTCTGGAAGAGGAAGTGAGAAATTTCCACTCAGCTCTAAGTGTGATGTGAAGCAACATCTCCAGGGAAGCTGTAGCCATAACACTGCCGGTCTGAGCCCTTCGTATGCAAACGGGCATTTTTTGCCTTGTAAGCACAAAGAATAATGGCTTTTCTAAGAGCTGACATAAATGTCATCATTGTAACCTCCTTTGTGCCAGTGCCTGCCCCTCTCCCACCATTAAGTGGCACAGCAGGTGGGTGCATTGGAGCCCCCTGACACCATAACATGAAGATACATCCTTTATCAGTTGTGGAAATGTTATCTTGAATATCAGCTGTCGTTTGCCAGTTCTCATGTCAAGAATTAGCGCTGTTGATTGGGAGGGAATCTTTTATTAAACTACCTGATGTACCTGGAGAAAAGCAGATGGGGTTGTGTCATGCGTGCCCCTCTTCAATGAATGAAAATCCTTGCCCCAAATCCTTTCATGCAGGGCCGCTCTTCTCCCAGGCAGGTTATCAATAAAGACCAGGTCTACAGAATGCCATCAGCCAGCAATCCCTGCTCGAAACCTGGGCAGATCTCCGGATGGGTTCAGCAGCCAGTGAATTACTTGGGCTTTATTGCTTAACTTACTATTAGTGTGGGGGCAAAGACTGAGCTTTTTCTTTTCTTTTATCCAATAAAATATTCCCTGCATAGCACTGCACCAACATTCAAACCACCAGTAAAGATGTTGGTGTCCCTACCAGGTGTGGCCATCATAAGCAGCGGTGCCACACATGCACCAATGGAGCCAACACAGAAGGACGTACATCTCACCAATACTTGTTGCTACAGAAGGAAGAGGGACCAAACGGTAGCAGAAACGTGAGGCTTGGTTTCATGGAAATGGGTTATTAACGTGTCCTTTACCGCTCTGTTTGTTTCCCATCTGGTTCCAGGTCAAGGAAAGTTTGTCTGTGATGTTGGGAAGAGATGGGCCCTGAGCACAGCTGCGCCTCTCAGATGTCATTCCTGAGCCCCACCAGAAGTGCTGCACTGGGCTCCCGCTGTGCCTTCCATCCCTGCTGGGGACACGGTGGCAGTGCTGGGGGTCTCTGCTGGGAGGGCACCCCACGCCTTGGGAGGACTGCCCAGCCCATACAGGCAGCTGTAATGCACAGTCACCGTGCAGGCCTGTAATGGAAGGGTTATTTATGGCCCCGCTCCAGATCGCGGTGCTGGGTCCCACATGTGAAGTGAAAGTGGAAGTGTGTGGGTGGGAGGGGAAGCAGCAGCGTCTCATTTATCAGCGGGGCTGAGCAGGTTTCCACCCAGACACAGGCTCCGCATCTCCCTGGGTGTTTCTTCAGCTGCTGCTGGAGCTCATCTGGGCTCCAGAGCTTAGAGCTAGATGCAGGATCCCATTGCACTGTGGTGCAATGAGAAGCATCTCTGTGCAATTTGGATGCAGGCAGAGCATCAGCAGCCGGCCCACACTCACACTGCTCCATCATCACCTGCAGCAGCGTGTGACCCCGACGGCACTGAGCACCTGTCCTGCTGGGAACCAAGGGTGCGTCAGCTTCCCCCAAGTTAGCAGATCCAAAAAGGCTCCTCCAAAGGCTGCCCCGGCACATGCAGAGCTCCATGGAAGCAGGCAGGAGCCCGCTGGCTTTGAGCAGAGCGTGGGGCTGACTGGGAGGGGTCACAGCAGGGTTAGCACTGAGCAGCAAACCATCCTAATTTATGCAAAAAGCAGTCTGGAGAAACTGACATTCCTGATTGTCTGCATATATAATATAGAGGATGCTAAATAAAGGAGCCAAAGATGTTCCTATGAATCAGACCTTTATCCTTCCCCCATCCCAGAGTGCAGCCCATGAATTTGGGTGAGTTTGCCTTTTTAATTGCTCTGTCTTTCTAATGCAGGCTATTTAGAAACGGCACCAGCAGCGCCTTGTTGGAAATCAAACAGGTCATTCGGGCTACAACTTCTATCTGGTTTTCCACCATCTGAGACAACAAACAAGCCATTAATGTCTGGAAACGTTGCTTTGATTTCAAACTGTAGACCACAGCACGGATCGCTGTGGTGGTGCCGATGTCACACTTGGCGCCAGCCCACGTCCCAGCACCGAATGATCCCTCCCTGCCCTCCCACCCGGGTACACCTCCCATCTGCTCTGGGTTTGCAGCCCAGGAGATAACGCCGCAGCCCTGGGAATAGGAACTATCTTGATTCAAAGCTTCCATTGGTGAAAAAGTGAGGGGTTTGGTTTAGTCCCAGGCTTGGCTCTGCACCGGGTGAAGGAGGTGACCTCCAGGCTAAGTCACAGAAAACAAACTATCTTAATACACATCTTACATGCTCTCAACACCCGGTTTCTTCTAATGATGATTCTGCAGCTTCTGCAATCTGTAGGGTCTCTGCGTATCACCCCTAGGAGACGCAGCACTGAAGTCCTTCTGTTCATGATCTGTGAACCTGTGGGTTTTCAGCATAAAACTGGGAAATCTGCACCCTGAAGGCACTCCTTGTTCCTGCTTCCATAGCTGAGGACCCCATTCTTCTAATTATAATTATTTTTTCCATTTCTCCCTCCCATGCCACCACCCCGAGTGTGAATGCCACACGCTGCAGGGATGTGGGCTCAGCTGCTCTCACCCTAACAAGATAGGATGGGAAATTCTCTTTTCCAGTCCCACTCCGAGCATCTGTGGGCTGCAGGGACCGTGGGGAAACACAGAGCAATCTGACTCCACTTCTCCCCAAACGCGCTGCATTCGCTCCCTCAGCCAGCTCCAGATTTTCATGGATGCAGCGAATGGGAGGAATAAAATAAATGCTACAATCAAAGTGTTTAAACCTACGCCTCTCCTATGCCAACACAAACCCTGAATCGGAGGAAACGTCAGGCTAAATATAGATCCCCGAGCAAAATCAGAGGGCTGCTATTTATTTATTTCTTTTTCTCTAGGTCCATGCTGTAAAACATCTGCTGAACAGTTTCCTATAACTGTTTTTGGCTTTTAAATCAAAGAAAGAAGAAACAATGTCCCATTTTGGTAGGGAGAAAAGGAGCTGGGGAAGAATAGACCTTCCTCTCAAAGCAGGATGACAGTGAGGATGGAAATAGAAAGGGGGGAGCTCTGAAACATCTTGAGCGCAGACGAGAAGTGGGTGGGGGTCAGACCCAGGTACCTCTGCCTGGTTTCCCATCTTGAGGCAGAGCTGCTGAGAGCCGAAAGGAAAACGGAGTTCCATGCTGGGGGGAAGGGAGATGGGGGCAGGGGAACGGGAGCTGCCACGTCCACACTGCTTCCCACTGGCATGGCCAATCCCTGCCTGCTCCATGAGCTCACCATGCCCATCCCTTATGGGGTGGTGGGGCTGGGGACTGCGCTGTCACACCTCAGGGACCGCCGGGCACAGCAGTGCCTGCACGGAGCCCTTCCTGCCCCGCCGCAGGATGCGATGACGGCGCGGCTGGGAAAACTTCAAACCAGCCCCAGACAATCGGAGATTGTCTGCGAGAGCTCTAAAATTGGCTCCTTGGATTAGCACCAGGCTCACCCCGGCCTTTGTCAGGGCAGCGGGTGCAGCGTGGTGACGAAGGGCTTAATCTCGCTTCCCATCTGCAGTGCGGGTTGCGCTGAGCCCTGCTCGTCCCGCCATGACCCACTCCAGACAGAGCTGCCGGGAGCCACTTCCCGCTGCTGGCGATGCCGTGCGATCTGTGTGACTCAGGAGTCTCCTTTTTATTCATTTGCCCCCAAAATGTGGCTTGGGAAGGCAAAAGCATTGGGTGAACCCGTTCCTGGGCAGCTCTGATGAAAGTGAGCGCAAGAATTGCTCTATAGCACGTGTTGGGCAAGATTGGCTCTTTTTAGGTATATCCCCATTACCGGTGGTAGAGACCCCCCTGTTCCCATTGTATCTCTGCAGCAGTGTGGCACAGCACTTTGATGCTCTGCAGCCAGCAGAGGTGTGGGCATGTGGTGCTGCATGGGTTGGGGCTGCTCAGCACTGTTTAGTCCCCCTTGTGAGGATTCTGTATGCTCCCCTCCCAACCCCATGGAGCAAACCCGGGACAAAAGAAGCTCAAAACAAAAACCAGGAGTGGGGAAGTGGCGGGCGAGGGGCTGTGGCACAGCAGCCGGATCCCCAGGAGGAAATAATTGAAACAAGGCTCTGGTTTGTGCTGGGGATGGGAGGTGCTGGGGATGTGCTCATGGCGGCCCTGCAAAGGAGGGGCACCAGAAAATGGTATTTTGGTGCAAAACTTCTGTTATAGAGCTCCTGGAGTCTGCATGGAGGAGGCTTTGCATTCTGGAGGATTTTGCCCCCAAACCTTGCATAGAGACAAAATGGGATTGTATGGGATTACAGTGCACCCAGAGCCACTTCTCTTATACATCTCAAATACACCTTCTGGACAAGAAGTGTGCCTTAACCCTAACACCATGCTTCAAGGCCCATCTATTCACACAGAGGTGACTGCAGAGCTTGGGGCCAGCAAGCATCCTTCCCTCTGCTCGTACCCAACGCCATGGGGCTCACGAGGGGTGAACGTGCAAGATGCAGCTCCAAAGGGACATGATGGACAGTGCAGCCAGTGAGATCTTTTGTCTTTTGGGGAAAATGAGCTCCTGCGTGCACAGGAGAGGGGCAGCAGGAGTTGGCAGCAACATGCTCAGCCTCAAAAAGCTCTGGGAAGTGCTGGAGGAACGGGGTCTGGGGAGCACTGGGGCTGCCCATCTCCCCCACACTAAGAGGCACAGCCCCCAGCACGGCGGCTGCGCACAGTGCGTTGATTGCAAGCTTCACAGCTTGGAAACTTGGAAGGGCCGTCTGTTTGCACTCCCTCTCTCCCAGGCTCTTTCATTCATGCTTCCTCTCTCTTTTCCCCTGTGCATTTCTCACTCACGCTCTCATTCATGCTCGCTCGCTCATTCGCATTTTCCTGGCTGTATTTTTAGCTCCCTCGCCATTCAGAGGATGTGAACATTATCCCTGAGTCATGACTTTGTGAGGAAACAGGCGGCCAGGGCTCCCATTACAGCCCGTCAGGGCTCTTATCAGCTGCAGCACAGCCCTGCGGGGCTGGGGCTGCTCTCCCCCTCCTCTGCTCTCCTTTGGCAGCTCTGATAGAGCCCCAGACGCTCTGCGGGGCCACGAGCTGGGCTCAGCCCTCGGCCGCGTCGTGATGCAGAGCTCCACGAGTTAAATGAAGATTGGCAGCCAGGAAATGGGAGTAAACCGTGAAGGGCCAAAGAGCATCCTCAGGGCTGGGGTGGCTGCTGCGAGAATTACAGCCAGCAAAAAGGTGTCTGGCAGCTCTGACACGGAGGGCTGTGGGTGTTATTCCCAGCCCGAGCAAACAAACATGAGGTAATGGCACCTGGGGCTCAGCCCTAAGCTCACTCTGGATGTGGAAATCGCAGAGCCCCGGAGCGTTTGGCTCACAGGAACGTCCAGCTTTTGTTGCTGCAGCAGTGCAGAATTACACAGGCTCCGTTCCCACACGTGGATGAGGCACTGAGACAAAATCCAGCCCACACGAGGAACGACCGCAGCCAATCGTTGGCGTGTGCTTTGTTCCCAAATACCAATGATGTTTTGAAGAAAACGAATAAAATGTCACCCCATGCGGGCGCTGTGCCTGCACACAGCCCAGGGTCGTGCACCCAGCACAGGGACCTGCACACAGCCAACCCCACACTGCTCCTGAGTGACCCCGGGGGGCTGGAGGGGGACGATGGCGGTGTATGTAAACATCACTGCTGTATCTGCACATCACTTTGTGTTGGCTTCCTCATCACGATGCTCTGCGCTGCTCGTGAGGCTCAGCTTCACCTCTCCGTGACATTCAGCTGTTCTCAGCTCACTTCCTCTGACTTTCCCCTCTAACCTTTCTGTTATCTCCTTAATACTCTCTCCTCCCTTTTCCACCCTCCTGCTTATTTTAGCTGCCTCTTCCTGCCTGCACGTGGGGTGCACCCTGCCCGTCTCCTCCCGTGCCCCGTCTGCAGCAGCTCCATCAGGCAGGGACCGACCTGAATGGTTCTGTGCCCCTCCTGCCCAGCTCCTGGGCACAGCTTTGCCCCATTTTCCAGATGTCAGAGCTCAGTCCCTGCTGCACACCAACCCTCCTCAAATCGTACAATGGCTGAGTTGGAAGGGACCTTAAACATCTATGGATTTCCAACCCCCAACATCTGTGCACACCATCAGAAGTGGAAGGGTTGGAGCTGGTGTTTGCTGTCTGCTGCCCCTGCAGCCCCAGGACACCGCCACATTACTGCACCCCGTGCAGATGCAGGGCTGCTCTGCAGGATTGGGTCCTGCTGCAGACATCGCCAAGCACAGGGATGGGGAGAGATGAAAGGCAGCGCCAAGGTCAAGAAGCAGCTAAAAAATTCAAGGAAGACAAATCCATTGAGGGCCACTAAAGAAATCACTTTGGGCTCAGGAAATCCCAGCACTGTGGTTATCAGTGAGGATAGCAGGGAGGGACCAGGCCCTTTTCTTGCGCTTCCCCTCTGGCTCCCAGTGTGAGCCAGCAGAGCCACTGGTTTGGCTCCTCACTACTGTTTCATTACACAGCCCTGAGCTGGTGGCCTTCTGGACACAGCCCTGGAGGGGACACTGGGCAGGAAAGGATGCAGGAAGGGAAGCAGGGAGATGTTTCCTCCTCTTCTCAACCACTTCAGGGTGCCCATGGAGGCAGCAGTGCCCCATCCCTGCAGACACACAGGGTCAGGGAACGGGGCTCTGAGCATCTGATGGAGCGGGGCTGTCCCTGCTCATTGCAGAGACTGGGTCTGGGTGGCCTTTAAGGTTCCTTCCAATGCAAAAGGTTCTGTAATTGTGCAGTTCTAAGCAGGGGCATGGATGCTGACAGAGGGAGCACTGCACCCACATGGTTCACCTTCAGACACGGGGCAGCAGGAGCCCCATGGTGCTGTTCTTGCACAAAACGAGGCTGTTTGCAGTCCCAGAGCCAGAACTCTCCAACAGTGGAAGGCAGGATTTCCTGGGCTGAGCCCCACTGCTAAATAAAACACAAAGGGAAGAGTAATTATCTGCCATTAATTGTTGGTCAGAGGAGTTTTGCTGAGCTCTCTCAGGAGATGCTTTAGCCATCCCGGCTGCAATGAAGTCCTGTGCAGATTGGGTTTATTTTAAGTGCTCCGGACATTTCAGCCCCCATATGATTTGAAATGACAAAGAATTCTCAAAAGGAAGCAGAATAGTTCTAAGCAAGGAACGTGTAAATGATATCAAAATGCTCACAGTGCTTTTGTCTGTGCAGTGTCTGAGGGAGCATTCAGGATTGGTCCTGCAGTCATTAAAAGGATGCTCTGCCCCTGTCACTTACCTGGGCTCTGGCTTCTGTGTTTCCCCATTAGAGTTTATTCATGCTGATGGCTATTATTTTGTTGGATGATGAATACAGCCCTTGCGGCAAGCCTTGGGACATTGCCTAGAATTACAGGCAATTGAATAACAAGGAGCTGAACACGGAGGCCCTGCTTTCACTCCTATCTCATGGGTTTCATGTGGAGGAGCTACAGCAAAAACACCGGGACCCCCCAGCTCCATTTGAGCCCCTCCATGGCTGTCCTATGGCCATGGGACATCACAGAGCTGCAGAGATGGGGAAAACAAGGGGCAGCAATAGGGGGTGGGGGCTGAGCCTTTCTCCAGAGTACCTTTATTTCCCTCCAGCTGTGCTCAGGAGTTCTCAGTTCCCATCTCTGCAGGTGCGAGAAAGGCACCCCTTTTGGACTCTCCTTCTGAACACACCTTTTGGTCACTCCCCCCATGCTGGGGCTTTGCAGCACCCCCAGGAGCACTGAGCAGGTAGCTCTGCTCTTCCCCAGTACAGTGACATGTTATGCTGAAGCCCACAGCGTGCTCCCACCCTGGCATCCCAGAAGTCATTTATTTTTTGTTTGATTGTTTTCAACTGCAAATCTTTGTAGTTCACCTCTTTTCTTTTAATTCACAACATCTCCTGCACTGACTGCGCTGTGTTTTTGAGACTTTTTTCCACAAACGTGGCACTCCCTCTGTGTGCAGCAGAAAGCACAAGCAGCCCCAGCCCCTCAGGGGGCAAAGCAACAGCTCGGGGTCCTCTGCCAAAGGAGGGTCATTGTACACAAGCAAATCCTTGCTTTGGTAAAAAATCACGGTGCTGCACTGAAAGAAAAAGGAGGTTTGGGGCAATCTGGATGCTCAGTTGGGGTGGGTCCCACTCCTCTGCGTTATCTCTGCCTCCACTCGCCCCCACTGCGGCATCTGGAGAAGCTCACAGCCCACAGGCTGTTTTATCTTCGCTGCACATCTGTAGGGCAAGGAAGGAGGGAATTGACTTTCCAGACGGCCGGGAGCTGAGCTATAAGCGGGAGGTCAGGCGGCCTCTCCAAAACCAGCAGTGCCAGCGTGAGCACTGCCAGTGCCAGAGCACCGGGGTGTGTGTGGGGACCCTGCCCAAAACAACACCTTGCCTTGGCCAGGTCCGTGCTGGGCACCCCAAACCGTATCAGGGCATCATGAACACGTGCCCTGGTTTGTCCATAAAGCAGTCATCGTGCTTTCTTCTTCTTCTTCCTTCCTTTCTTCTTTCTTTCTTTCTGCTTGGGCAATGAAACAAAACATTTTCACCATTTCATTGGCACCGTTAAGTTCTCATCTATTGGCACATGGCTGCAGTGCCCTGGTGGCAGCGTTATGAGGTTATCATTTAAATGGAAAACAGGATGAGATGTTGAGGCGTTTACTTGGTAAGGGAGAAGTTTTTGTGTGGGTCTGAGTGCTCGGAGGCTGCTTCTGAACTGTCATCTGGAGCCTTCCCTTGAAAGGCTGCACTACCTGAACCAGCAGCTGAGTGCAGCAGGCGCACTGCGGTGCAGCTCACCGCCAAAGCCTTGCACACGTTTCCAGGCACTTTGCAGCGTTTCTTTTCTTTTTCCTTTATTTTTTTGCTGTCTATCCTTTCTATTTTGCTTTGACCCCCTCCTCTCCCCTGAGCGCCTGGAGCTGCCGGACAGCCCCGGGCTGAGGCATCGCTGGGAGCCGCCTGCTGCCTCTGCTCGGCACTGCAGACAGCGCCGCGCCGCGCGCTCGGGTCGCTGAGCCCCAGTGAAAGGCGACGCAAAGCCGCCGTGCTCTGCATCACAAGGCCACGAGATCACGAAGCCCTGCAGGTGCGGACAGGCTGGAGAAGCAGCCCTCCTCCGTCCCCTGCTCTCCTTCAGGGAGGCAAAAGTCACAGGGCAGAACGCCTTTTTCCTATTAAATCAGCTGGAAAACTTGCACAAGGGTTGCAAGCTCATAAACTCTCCTTTGGCATTCATTCTTTTCAGTTCACCTTTGCAAGATCTGAAGCACAACGTCACTGTTAGCAGGTCCAGATTATGCTTTTCATCTTAATTTCGCACCCAGTGGGTTCATCCAGCTCTGACTTTGCTGCCTGTCTGCCCCATTCCTCTCCTGAGCACTGAAAAGAGACGGAGCCAAAACCTCTGAGCCCCACTGCTTTGGGCTGCTCGGCTCACAGGGCCAGAGGTGTTTTGGTGCAGAGCATGAAAGGAGCTCAGCAGTGCCCCAGCACCTGGGTTGGGGCAGGTGTGGGGTGGCCACGGCGGGGCCGGGGCTGAGACAAACCTCCCTGCACTGCGACACCGCCGGCTGCACCCAGCTCACCCTGAGTCATTCCTGAACCCGACCCTGCCTGCCTGCTCTCCTTGTTCTGACTGGTGAAGCCTCAGTTTCCTTATTGTTCTACTGCAGCAGACTGTGGCAAGCCAAGGAGCTGAGCCAGACGCATGGCAGCGCTGGAGGGGATGCCCAGCATCGCCATGTGGTGATCCCTCAGCAGCAGAGCAGGGTGCCCAACCTCAGCAGCCTGCACAGACTGTGCCAGAGCAGTTCTGCACCTGGCATCTCTGTGTGGTGAGTGAGGATGGTCCTTCCAACAGCTGTTACCTCCCTGAGCTGAGCTGCACCCCACGGAGCCCAGACCCTGCAGTGCCCTCCCAGCTGCCCCCAGGCTCTTCTCCCACCTTAAGCCTGGAGAGAAGAGAACGTACTGGGAAGTGGCAAAGCTTCAGGTACCAGTGGAAATGGAGCTGTGGGTACTGGGAGCCTTCCGAGCAGTTCAGAGGCTTTCCCATACCCTGGAGTGCTTTTGTTTGAAAGGCACATGAAGAGTCCCACACTTTGGCTGCAGATCTGAACTTTCATAGATCTTAAAGCCAGAAAGGACCATAGATTATCCAGGCTGACTTCCTGTCTAACACAGGCCATATGAGTCCATCCCCTTATTCCTACAGTGAGCCCAATAATTTCTCTTTGGCTATACATCTCTTCCAAAAAGGCATCCGGTCTTGATTTAAAGACTTCAAGAGATGGAGAATCCATCACTTCCCGTGGCAGCTTGTGCCAGTGGTTATTTCTAATAAAGGAGGAAACTATTTAGAGCTCGGCTTACATCTCAGAAGCCTCTCTGGGTAAAGAAGTGCTCAGCAGCTGTCTGCCTGGTAAAACAAAAGCACAAAGCAGATGCATCTTGCCCCAAAAGTGCCTCTGCTCTTTCCTCCTATTGTAGTTGCTCTATCTTATGTTGATCTTTCCTCTACAAGCATCATCTTCCGTAGCCCATCACGGCTGTGAGAGTTTTGCTTCAGCAAACCTGCCCCTTCGTTGTAAGTTGGTTATCTTTCTCAGAAGCAACACAGCATGTTTTGCAAATGCACGCATTTCACAACCCTGGGAGCGTTCAGCCACCACCATCTGTGACACGAGGTGATGCTATGCTGAAAACATCTCCGTGCCTCGGGGTACCTTCCTGTCCTCCTGTCCCTAAGGCACAAAGCCACAGGAGCAGGAAGGGGATGGCTGCTCACACACTGCTAGGTTAGTGGGACAGCTCTATGGACACGTGTCCCTGTGACATGATGTATGTGGCTGCCTTGGAGGCAGAACATGAGCCCACTTGTGCTCCTGGCTTATCCTCACTGCTGGACGCCCATCACAGCTGGATGGAGATGCTCTTGGACTCACTCTTGGGTAGATCCTGCTGACACCCAGAAGCTTCTTCCCATGGACAATCCATTTTCTATCTCTCCATTTCTCCCCCGGTGCCATCAGACTGTGCAGGAGTGTGCAAAACCAGATGTCTTTGTAAACCCCTCTACTGAGTTATGTGGAGTATCCCAGGCAGCATCACAGCACGGGGAGAAGTGGTGCTGGGAGAGCAGCGGAGGAGCAGGAGGGAGGGAAGGAACTGCTCTGCAGCTCTCGACAATTTAATGCGCTGAGATAAAACCTTTTGCTTTGACAGGAGGGCTGTGAAGCCGCTTAGTGAAGAGATTTGGCACCCACTGAGTACCTGTATGAATCAACCTTGAACTGCCCCAGTGGGAATTCGCTTGTTTGTATGGCTGAAATAACCCTTCCTTTGCCAGGTTAGGTTTCCCAGTATTGCAACTGAGCTCAGCTGGTGCTCCGCCTGGCAAAAAGAGTTCAAGCAGACCTGAGCCAAACTCACAGATATTTTTACTCCCTCAGTACATCTGTGCTATACATGCTGGCCAGTGGGGACAGAGCTGCCATCAAACCCCAGGTCTTTGATCTTCCGAAGTCCCATGAGAGATTCCTGGGATGAGGGGAAACATCTCATGTGGTCTCAGTGATTGACACAGACTGCCAGCCCAGATACTGCAGGAAGGGCAAAGTATGGCATGGAGGAAAAGCTAGGATCAAAACGCATCTGGGGAGTTAGAGAGGCCACATCTTAAGAAGACTCATGACAGGGCTGCTGCAGAACTAGGAGGAATGGAGTGGGGGGGGAGGGGGAGGCGGTGGAGCAGGACTTCCAAGTCCACAAATGTGCCCAATTTCTCTCTCTGCTTATCAGAATTTCTTCTCCAACCACCGGACCGGTAGGAGCAGGGAATTGACGGCACAGAGCAGCCCTGGCTCTGGCGGCCGTGCTATTTCCCATGCAGCCAGCAGGTGCCAGCAGCTCAGAGCGTTACAGCCGCGCGGTGCGGGCTCCGCAGGGGCTGAGTGCCCAACAAGGAGAGTCTGTGTGATAGAGGGGGAGGACGGCGAGGGAGGAAGAAAGCAGCTTCGTGGGGAGGGGGAGATCGTTGCTGCTTTCTGCGGTTTCTCCTCCAGCTTTGGGGCAGCTTTCGGTGATGAATCCGCTGCTGCCCAGTGCTGGTGTGCATTGGTGCAGGAAGGGCACCTGCTCCCTCCAGCAGCTCCAGCTGGGCTCACGCTGCCCGTTTTTGCCCTTAAAGGAAACATCATTCTTCTCCAGGGCCATGCAAACGCTGCTGCTGGAGCTCTTCATCAGCATCTGCAGCACTTTGCAGGAGGAGATTTCCTTCTCACTTCCCCAAAATGGCAGAGAGAAAGACGAGACACTTCTCCATTTTCTGTATCAGTTACCAGGGGACGTTCCCCAGCCAGCCCTGGGGAGCTCGCAGCTCTTTCAGTTCTGTTGGTGCCCGTCTGACCACTGCCTTCATCCCAGCACCAGGAAAACGACTGTTGGGACCCAGACCCACCCGGACCATGCAGGGCAGATGACCGTATCACAAAGAAGGAGCAGCTCTTGGGGCTTCTCCAGCTCAGCTGTGTTTTCCCCTCTCCTGAAAAGACAGACAAGAAATACAGCTTCTCCACCATGCTGATAACCCTCTGACCCCTTGCCAGCTCACCAGCAAGCTTTTGGTAATTCCTCTAATCCCCAGTACATCCTGACCCCCAGGTAGGCACTAATATTGCCCATCCCTCTGCAAGGCAGGGCTGGCACTCCCAGGACATGGGACACGGCAGCCAATGATGCAGGGCATTCTCTTGGCTTCAACCTGGAGGTCTCTAAAATAAGAGCTGTCAGTCCTGGATCTCAGCCCTCCTTCTCTAGCCACACCTCTGGAGATGGAGAGGTGGGAGAATCATCACGTTTGTTTGTATTATAATTCCTTCTTGGCTCTTTTTGTGGACGTTCCTCCCTATGCTGAGAGGTAAAGATAATTTATGTTGATGGGTAATATGGTAAAAACACAAAACCCCTTTTGGAGCCAGGTAGGACAGGGCAGCCAGCTGCTTTGGAGCTTTATCATGAAGACCACAACACACGAGGGCACTTTTGCTTGAGAATTTGCCTCTGCAGTCACAAAATTCCTCACCTCACTGCTGCAAATCTGTATTGATGTTAGCAGAGCAACCTCAATTTTCACAAACCAAAGCCCAGGCCAACGACTTCTGTACCTTGAAATGATGTTTTACACTCTCAGGTCTCCCAGCACGCTGCTCTCTGCGGCTCCACGGAGGTGTTGGACAAATTTCCTGTCTCACTTGCAGAGCAACGAGCCACAGTTTTATCAGCGAGTGCTCCTCGAGACAGAGCCTGCTCCCAGACAGTGCTGTCTCCATAAAAAGAGAGCTGTGAAAACGACGCTATAGAGTAATTACTTTCCTGCTCACCGCAGGCCGGCAGTTCAAAACCACAGCTGGAGAGCTGACAGACGGGGGATGCTCATAAATGCAGCTTGTCCAGAACGCGTGCACGGCTTTTCTCCCCCCACACACGTATCAAATGAACTTCTCCGTTAAAAAAGTGGAAAAACAAATGTTTCATCTTAGGACTGCGTTATTATTTTTTCTTTGGTAAAAAGCTCTGCTCCTGAAATGACCGAAAAGTATTGATTTTCCTACCAATATTTCTGTCTTACCGTTGAGGAAAGCCCATGAACTTTTCACTTATAAGATGCAATAGTGTTTTATCATTAGCTTTCCTCAAGGAAAACTTGCAGCCAGGACATCCCCATGACGTGTTACCTGGCACTTGAAGCAAGTTAGAGAGGCACTTTCCCCAGGTCACGAAGCAAAGCCAAACCTCAGACCCAGCCCTGCAGGTCATTCATTGCCTCCTGGAGCACACCTTGACATTGGGTTTCCTGGCACTGGGAAATGCAGGAGGTCGCCCATTTTAACTGGGAACACGGGAGGAGAGCCAGCGGATGGCAGGCAGCCAGCACAGGGTGCCACTGGGACCAGCAGCAAAGATGTTGAAACATCTGAGCTGTGCAGCAAAAAGATGTGACAGAGACATCCCTGCTCCTTTTGCTGCTGCTTTGTCACTAACACATTGCAGAAGAGCCAAAAAAGAAACATGCTGCCACCAGATGTTTAGAACATCTGGTCAGACCAGTAAAGCAAAAATAACAACAAAAAACAACTGTGGGGGAAAAAAAATAAAAAGGGAAAGGAGTTGCATTCATGGAGCCTGAAGGTTGCAGCTTTCTTTTTGACGTGACAAGGTGGAACTCAGCATGAGGTGTGAGCAGCATCCCCAAGGAGAGCACTCTCTGCTCACCGAGCCTGTGGGATTTGGATCCCCACTCCCGAGGGCAGCCCCATGCAGATCTGTTGCCCTCCTGCTGTCTGGGTGTCTCGGATGGACGTTTATGGCCTGTTTCATCTGCACATGACATAATCTGTATTGTATTTATAGCATCCCTGGGTGGTAAGGAAGTGTTCTCATCCCCGTTCTGCATACTCATCCCGAAGTGCAAACAAGCACCGCAGCGAGCTGTGGTCGGGATCCATGGAGGTGAAATTAGGGAAGTGCCAACAGAAGCAGAAGTGCGCTGGGTTACAGCAGGACCCTGGGCTGGTGCAATCCTGCATGGGGACATCCTGCCCTCAGCTCAGAGCCGTTTGCTTTCTGCTCCTGTTGACCTTAAAGCAGGGCTTACGGCCAGTGCCCCTGTCTGCCCGCAGCGCTGCCGCCACATCACTGCTTTAAACTCCAACATCAGTTCCTCTGAGCCTGAACCCATTCAAAAACCTCCAGCTTTTCCCCAGCCTGACTTTGCAAGTTCATGCAAGGACACCAGAGCCCAACCTGACCGGTGCACAGGTGCTCACTGCAGCACTGGCCACCCAAAGGGCTCAGCACTGCACACAGTTTTCATGCCAATGGACACAGCTGCTTAAATAAAGTCCAGCAATCACAGCCTGAAGGTGGTGACTGAGTCTGGGTTGCTTTGTGTGACATTTGTACCTTTATTGAGCTTCCAGATCTTCTCATCTGCACACGGAGCTGTGATGCTGGGGTAGTATGTCTGCATTGGTGTGAGCTTTGGTTCTCACCCGATAATCCTGCTCAGATCATCTGCCCTTGCTCTGTCCCACCAAGCTTGTGATGTCTGTCTCAGTCCCAGTGGGGGACAGGGATCCCTGTGAGCAGGGGACAGCGTGCCACCAGAGGGCACCTCCTCCTCCCGGACACGCTGCGGTAGGTTGCACATATATAAATACATACATGTATGTATATATATATATATGTATATATAACGTCTGAAGCCAGGAAGAATGAATCACTTGGCAGAGGTGGAGCTCTGCGCTGGTGACAGGCGCTGACTTGTGAGCAGCTCTCCTGGTGAGGCCAGGAACTGGCGGCGCAAAGGCAAACACTGCTGGCGGTGGCCGGCTGGTGGATGGATGGAGCCACGGGCTGAGTGCTGACCTCAGTAGGCAATAGAAAGGCAAAGCAGTGTGGCTTCCAAGCTAAATAAAGACAGAGATTCCACTCTGCCTTCAAACACCCTCTGCTTACGCTCACTTCTCCACAGCCATTTAAAAAAGGCTGTACAGCAGCAAAACTGATTTACTCGACAATCAACCCGGGTTTGAGCTCTAGCCTTTGCATCACATCATTGTCCTGGAGCAAAGGATTGAGCAAAATGCATGAAGAAAGTGAGAGCTTTAAAGCTCAGTGTGCAATCCTGTTTTCCATCCACAAACAACACCTCTTTCTCTGGGTGGTGCTGTCCTGCCTCTGGCCAGCGCAGGAAACTTCAGCATCTTTCTCCTTTCTGCCAGGGTTGCTTGCCTCCAACTGGTCCATCTCATACTGCTAGGTGGAAAATGCCACGATGTGCATCTTTCCTTGGCAATTTTGAGATGTATCAGGGCAGCACATCATCTAAAGCCTTGAAAAGTGAAAATCTTTCTGTGTCTTGTGATACTACCATGAATGAAAGAATGATTCTGACTAAAGCAGTGAACAGCAAGGTCTTGCCTTGATCAAACTATCTTCTGGTCTTTCCACTTGCCACCGAGTGAAGCAGCTCTTTCTGGGTGACTCTGTATTTTCTGCAACACAAAGAAAAATGCAGCTAATTACAGAAGAACTGGTGCATGGACAGGAGCCCAAGCGTTTTGCCTTAGCAGGTGAATGCAGCAGAGAAAAAGTGCATGAATGGTGTAGGGGAATTTAAAAACAAAAGTGCTGTAATCTTGGGAAAATCTGGGGTTTAAAGTATTTCAGGCAGCCCCAGATTAGGAGCAGGGGGATGCTTTTTGCCCTAGGATGCTTTTTGCCCTAAGTTCTGCTGTTTTGAATGTTGCAATAATTCGCACCAGCTCAGCTGGAAGCTATGGCCGTTTTTCTGATGCAGAAGAGGAATGAGGACATCCAGGCTCATGGGGTGGCTGCAATTATCACTTTCCAAATCAGCCAGCAATCAACAACACCCAGCACGGGGGACTATGTTGAGCTGGGAGCCACTCCTCAGGCACACACAGCACTCACAGTACACAATCACCTTGCGGTGGTCAACACAACTCATGACTCCACTTGCACCCAGGCTCTCCAGAGAGCCCCAGCATTAGTGGTCTGGCTGCTACTTTAGCAGTATATTAAGTAATAGGAATAATTTGCCCTCCTCCAGCTACTCAGCCTGTGATGTGGCCGCCTGCCCAGAGACAACGTTGCTGCTGGATGAGGAGGTGTTTTGGATGGCCAGCTTTCTAGGGCAAGGCTCGTCTTTCTCAGGTGTTTAGGAGACACACAGAGAGCGCTGGAAACTTTAATAAGCACCACAGTAAATCCTCGGAGGATTTGATCTTCTTCCAGGACAAAATCTGGGGCATGGCTTTGGAGAGGAATGGAAAGAATTCTCCCCCTCAGAGGCAAAACCACGGCATTTCACAGTGTCACCTTTTCCTGAGGAGAAACAGCAGCTTTCCACTTGCCGGAGAGGTGCGGGGCGGAAGGCAGGAGGGCGATGGTTTCCTTCGCAGACCCATTAATCTGCACGTGTGATGGAGAGGGGCGACCGCCACGTTGCTTTGCAGCCTGCTCATGCGAAATTTCATGCTGGTGAATGTAAATCTCCACCCTGGCTGACATCACAGCTGTCTCTATAATTCCCAGGCATCTGGGCAGGAAACATACATGCTCCACTCCACTCGATGCCCAGGCACAGCCTGTGCATCTCAGCCTCATCCCTCATCCCAGTGCTTGCAGAGTGCACTGATACTGAAGATGCATTAGCAACAAGCATGCATTTGGCAAACTGTTTATATACAGTAGCATTTTCTAGCTTCCAGATGTAAAAACAGACCAAGTTTCCTATTGCATCTCTCCTCTGACGAATATGTCTTGGTCCTCTGGAAGTCAACAACAATGTTGCAGCAAGAGCAGGATGAGGAACAGTGATGAGATGGAAAAGGGGAGAGAGAAATGTGTCTGAGTCCCTGTCTCCTCTAAGGAGCTGTTATCAGGGCTTTTCAGACACATGGAAATGTCCAAAGGTTTTGCAATTCAAAATTCCTGATGAATAAGGATGGGGAAACTGAGGCACGAGGTCTTTTGGTGTACCTCTGGCAGGGATATGTGTCCTGATTGCCAGGAAACATCTGCATAGTGTAGGGGGGAACCAGTCAAAGAGAGACTTGGGGTAAAGAATGTTTTTTCAGATATTTTTGCCCTGAAATCTGGGTCTCGGCTCTATTGAAGACAGTGGCTGCAGTGCCATCCATCCTGGTAGGATCACACTTGCGAGAATTGGCCAGTGAAAAATGGATTCTGGCTTAAATGAAGTGATCTTATCTTTGGCCTCTCTTCCTCTCCCTGAGGGGAAAATGAATGAGCGTGGCTGCCTGGCTTACCTTCCATTTCCCTGAGTGGTTACGGGTGGTTGGGCCCTATGAATCAAAGTGTCGCAGCAGGAGCCAGGAAATAGGCCAGGATGGAGAACAGGAGCTGAAACCACTCTACCACGAAGGGTGTAGTCAAGGGAGAGCCCCAAAAGTCCTTCCCTGCCTTCAGCCAGGGACGTGGGTGGTGTTTTGGCAGCTTCCCAAGATTTAAGATTTTTGCCATGTATTTTCTATTTTTTGAGAGATCAACCATAAATGCTGGGTGTTTGCAGCTGCCATCTGCTTTCATTGCAACTTTGTTGGCAGCATGTAAACACGAAGGAGATAAAGGATTTTGACTGAGGTCAAAGACAGCAGCGTGTGGAGTTGAGAGGGTGTGATGGAACGAAGAATCTGCATGAGTTTGTTCAATAGGAGAAAAACTTCCACTTTCTTCCCCCCTAAAATAAACTCATGTGATCCTTCAGCCAACCCCTGCATGTCAGATCTGTCCGTGGTTTCTGTGGGAAAGGACCAATAGAGTTTGGCTCTGCTGGCTTGCTTCAGCCTTCTCCAGCAGAAGGCCAGGCTTGACACAAGCCAGCTCTCTGCCTTCACATCCTTCTCTATCTTCAATATTACACAGCCCTTGTTGCCATAGCATCTGAGCATACTTATCTCCACAATGACTCTATGTAATGGAGCGCTGCTATTATCTCTATTTTGCAGATGGGGAACCAAAACACAGCAAAAATGAAGGACAGGGCTGCAAAGTATATGGACTCTTAAACTGCTTATGGCAAAGCACATTAGTACTTAATTCCAATGCCTTTCCTGGGGCCAGAGAGCTTTGTAAGTCCTTCTAGAACCAATTTATGTCAATAGGTACAGACACTGTTTTACATTTGACTTGTTGCAAGTCAAGCAGCTGCCTTCACGGAGCAATTGGTCACCAGGCGAATCAGCAGCTCATCCTCCTCCCTCGGATCCTAATGCTTCATTAGAGCCCCTCCGATCTCAGGAAATGAGTTGAATTTTCCAACTGAGGCATGCCTGGGCCACTGATAAAGAAGTCATCAGTGGGCAGCTCAACTTCTTTCCTTCATATGCCTGGCAATTTCTCCCTGCTTCTGGTTGTTCCCAAATCCAACTTTTGCAGAGGCGGCTGGTCTGCAAGATACTGTAGAAGTGTGGGTGTTTCCTGCACATGCACCTTCCAGCTGTGTGCAGGGTGCAGGATCAGCCCCTCACATTTCCCTGCATTGGTTGTACCCCTGCTGGAACCCAGCTTCTTGAGGAATGTGTGCCAAGACTCCGACTTTATCACAAAAAAGGCTCTGAATCTTGCACCCAGCAGAGTCAGCAGCAGGTTTTATTGACTTCAGCACCACCATAAATTTACATAGTGCTTTCCATGCAGGGATCACAACTCTTTATCATTCCCTTCAGGCCCTGGCTGCGGCGGACCCCCAGTCATTATCTGATCCGTTGAAGTCGGGATATCTTTGGTACCTCGAAGATCAAAAGGAAATTTTGCACGGTTCAGAGAGAAGCATTCTGGGGCTGCTGGATGTGCTTACTGTGAGCAGATTTCTCTTCCTGTAGGAGCCAGTGGGAGCTTTGTCACCAGGATCAAAACCCGTGCAAGAAAGCTTTGTGCGTTAACCGCAATCCAGCCAAAGGGACCATCCCTGCCTCCTACAGAAACAGTTGTATAAAAGTGTTTATAGCCACGTTGCTCCAGAGTTTTCCTTCACCCCAAGCACTTTACCAGCACAGGTGTATTCAGCTAACCCACAGCACCCCCAGCACAGAGCTGCTCCCGCTATGCAACGTAGCTGGGCAATACAAGCACAACATGAGCAAAGTCAGCCGCACCTGTAAATGTGCATTTTTTCCCTATAATCATCACAGCGGTGTTATTCTGTCAGCTGAGCTCTGCTGGGTAGGATTCACACTGCTTCGCAGGTATCAGCAGCACTGCGCTTAGCAACATCTGCCATTAGACCTCCTCTTGATCTGGGAAGTGAAATAAGTTAGATCTGCTGATGTGAGCAGTGGCTCCTGTGGACAAGTGACAGTACATCATCTGGTGCTGCTGGGATGTATGTGACACGTGTAGTGCATGCAGGAGAAGGAAAATAAAGATTTCCTACCATTTTGCTGCTCCATTTTGAGCACTGAGTATGAGTGGGATTGTTACCAGTTTGGTGAATAACTCACACCAGTATCAGGGTAGCTCTGCAGAGCTTCTCTCATGTGGACAAAACCTGCAGCCCTTCCCCACGGCTTCAGCAACTTCCCTCTGGGTGTCACTCCAGCAAAACTTGGCCTCAGACTGCCTGGAAGGAGATGGTCATCCAAGCACTCTGCTGTGGAAACACCACCTTCTCTTTGGGAATGGTCCAATGTTTAGGAACAGGCAGAATAACAGGAGCGCATGGTTTACAAGTGCCTGTTGCACTGGGACCTCCACTGAACTTCCTTCATCAATCTCCATCAATCCTCCCTCTCATACAACCCAATTTGGCCTCCAAAACAGCTCCCTTCCTCTTTTTCCCTCCCCTCTCTCACTGCCCCCCAGCACTCACATGCACATTTCCTTTTCCTTAAGCAAACAATTTTCAGATTTAAAAGTGAATTCTCAGTGGAGGCTGAAAAAAGACAATGTGGCCTCACTCCTTATCTCCTGCTATCTGCTGCTGCTTGTACTCACAACAAGCTGTGAGTCTAGATTGGGTTTACAGTAGATTTCAAGTGTTTATGAGCCACAGGAGGGAGAGAGAGGAGGGAAATCTGGTCGGTGAGATAAGTCCAGGAAATAGTGCTGGTGACTGGAGCAGAATCAACAAGTTGAGTGAGCAACCGGACACCTCTAAAGACCCAAGGATGCGTGACTCAGTGTCACGATTTCAGCTCCCGCAGCGAACAGGAGTGCTCAAAGGGGATTCGTTTGTAACTGTTCAGGGGGGTTCATGCTTGGGATGGAGAAGGGAAACAACTTGATCTCTTTATAGACTCAGAATATTTTCCAATTGGGAGCCCAAATTTAAGCTCCTCAATCCATAGTTTGGCTCCTAAAATAACCGCTTGATTTTCATGGATTGCAGAGCACATGCTGGTTTCAACAGCAGCTCACGGGTCACTCTATCACACTACAAGGTTTTATAATGTGTTGGGTAAATCTAGAAGCTCTCTGGGCCCGGAGCATCATCTGGTCTTTGTCCATATGCCACCTAGAGCAATGTGGCCTGGTACCAACAGGACGAGGTAGTGGCTGTTCACATGGTTGATAGGATATTTTTATAATCACCTTTTATCCCCATGTGGACAAGGTTTGTGATAGTAACTGGAAAAGTGTGTAGGCTTCATCTGCAATGTATTTCAAAGACAAAAATATCTGGGTTAGTTTTATCAGAGCATAGTAATTCACATTGTTCTAGACAGCTCAAAAAACTGTCTCTAAGTATGGCTGTTAAGTAAAGAAAAGAAGAAAAAAAGTGAACTTATATACTCTTCCCCTCAAAGCCCGACTAGAAGATGTCTCCATGATCTGAAGGTTATTTCTAAGCTGTAAAAATATTGCAAACCATGTCCTTCAGGAGAGATGGCTTTTTTTTACCTTAAAATCTGTAATGTCTTAGCTACTGAGCGGGAAACACAAGCTGATGTTTCTATAAAACAGAAGAAAGCACTCAGGAAATGTTTCTCTCTGTTGTCACAATGCACATCTAAGTAACTCACACCAACTGCCCAACACAGGAAACAAATCTAACCATCACTGCCCCCCGAAATGGTCAGGCCAGGTCTGAGTGTCACGGCTTCTACTCTTTGATAAGCTGCATAAACAAGAAGTTGGTGCCAGGACACCAGCACAGGATGTGGCACAAAGAAAAACCTTGTCAGGGTAGTGCAGAAGGCCATTTCTGAAATTATTTACTCTGTATTTCCTCTAAAATGTGCCTGATTCTGATCTCAGGGACACCAGTGTACACCCAAATAATTCCAATGGACAGGCTTTGGATTCAGAAGACTGTAGCTGAGACTAATCTCACCCATATAAGAGTGTGAATTCTTTTGCAAGAATTCATCTCCTTTTGGAGACCACAGTGAAATGGATTTCTGACAGTCACCAGGTGCAGAAAAACCTGGATCGTCACAGATTTTCTACAGGCTTAGCTCTTTTATTTGTTCGTTTTTATCAGGTACCAGTGCAGCCTTTCATTTGGGCCTATTATTCTGTAGTTACTCTACTCAGCATCTTCAGTTTTCCTCCCCTTGTTATCACAGTCCCAGCACACATCTGACCACAGCAGTGAGCTGCCATCTCCAGAGGTTCATGTGCTCAAGCCACCAGAGACTAACCAATGCTCCAGGCAGTGTCCCTGGTCCTGGCACCTCTGATCGTATTTTTCAATGCTCTTAACCATTCATATAAAAGCAGACCAGTCCTTCCCTTCTCCTTCACACAGATTCCTTTTTCACCTGCACACCTTCCCTTGTGAATCTCCTTCAAATCCCTGTTCCATCCCTTCCACACTATTGTAATCTGGGGCAAATTTACTTTCCTTCCATCTCCTTTCCTTGAACAGAGAAGAACATGACTTTCTTCTTATCTGAGACAATCTCTGTCCCAGAAACCTCAGATCAAATCAAAGCCTGTTGAGCTCAGCACTTTCCATTGTCTTTGTTCTGGTAGGGATGTCCTGGAGCCCCCACCAGCAAATGGGGATATGCACTGACATCGAGCCATTTCACGACACAGCAAATGCTCACAGCAAGCACTTCATAATATTAACCAGAGATTTCCCAAATCATCACTCCTTTCCATATGGGAATAGTTATTTTCACACAAAGCACCTTTATACCGAAAGAGCTGCAGCCATGCTCAGGAAGAGCGGGCACTGAAATGCTTTAATTTGACTGGTGCACTCCAAGCTGTTTGATGATAGTGCGTAGACAAGACCCAAGGTATAAGAACTCTTCAAGGGAAAGCCTTTTGTGGAAAGGGCTGTAAAACACCATTTTACTGTGTTGTTCTAAATTTCCTTTTTATTTTATGGTTCACCTAATTCGAAGAGAAACCTTCTCTGTAGAGAAGTGGAATGGGAAACATGCCTCCATGTCAAAACATTTGGAATCACATCAAGCTCCTGTTTTAGCCATTTATTTTTCTTTAATTCCTTTTTTTTTTTTTTTTTTCCCATGCATTCAGCTGTTTGCGCTGCTTTTTGGTGGAGCTGACTGCTCCTTGCTCTCTTCCCTCCTGCTCCCCTCTTTTACCATCCCCTCTGGCCCAAATACGACATGAGATATTTTAAGAAATCAAGCTCTGAAAAGAAAGAATTGACACATCTGCATGTTTGTTTGTTTTTCTGCAGACAGCAGAGCAGACGGAGGCCCTTTAGAGCTCCACATGTGTCCTCACAGCTGCCTGGTCTCTCCTGTGCAGCAGCTACTCCAGGAGCTGCGGCCAAAATTAACTGGGGAGGTTCTCAGGGAGCTGCAGAATCCCACTAGCCCCGTGCAAGCTTTAAGAGCTTGACAGGGAGCGAGACAGAGGTGTGAAACAGACAAGGTGGGAGCAGACGGGTTGGGGTGGAAAGTGGGAAATTATGGAAACACAGCACAGCGCTTCCATGGTTACATGGCAGACACGTCCTGAGAGACGCGAGGAGCCTTGTGCTTCCCATTGGCTGCTTGTGGCCTGGGCCCGCCCTCTGGCGGAGAACAGCCAATCATGTGCGCCACCGCCCAGGTCGGGAAGGCTTCCCTCCTCTCTGCCGCCATTTTGTGTGATGCAGTGGTGGCCATAGGGCACCCGTCATGGTCCCACTCGATCTCCCCTCACTCCCCGGGGGTCACAGGGACCTCACAGCACAGACCTCTCTCCTCTCAAGGGCCACAGCTCTCCCTAGCAGGTCTCCTTGTCCCTCAGTGAGCTTGAAGACATCCCAGCTGTGTGAAAAAAAGAGGCTCCAGGCACCACCCGACGCTGAGGCCTTTACCCCAGATATACCTGCAGCATTCACCTCAGGTGCTCCTGCCTCAAAAGCAACCTCAGTATGACCAGTCTGTATCTGAGGACCTTGTGCTGGGTGTGGGATAGATGGCAGCCCATCACAGGTTGCTCATCTACACCTCTGCAGAGACAGCTTTGGCTGGCTGGCGTTTGGTCACTGCATGAGCCCAGAAGGACCTGAACACAAAAATTCCAGCAATAAAAACATCACAGGCTCACATCTACAGTCACGAAGTCTCACACAAGGCTCCACACAAGGGCTGCTGCGGACCAGCCAGGAGGACCAGAGCCTGCATGGCATAACAGGTTTGCAAAGATCTCTGTCCCACTTTCTGACACCAAGATGCTTTCCTGTGTCTTAAGGTCATACCACCTAGTTCTTAAACTTTCCTTCCTGTCCTTTTGTCTATTAAACTGTATTGAGGTCAGGAAATGTTTTTTGTTATAACATTTATATACCCCTCAACTACCTGCAGGAAAGCAGCTCTAAGGTCTAGTAAGAAAATCAAAATAAAACCATACACATTAACTGAGAAACATACAAGTCCATTCACAAACCGAGTGTGGTTAACTGGAGAGTTATGTAAAATCCTACAGATTGTAGGTAATTTCTCCAAAATATGTATAAATGATGGGTGAAAATTCAAATAGATTTGTAAATGATCGTGCCTTTAAAGCCAAAAAGCAAGACCACACTTTCTTCTAGCGTCCTAACAAACATCAGTCACACAGCCCAACCAGTAACACCGCTCAAACCGAGACAGCTTAGTGAGAGTGAGAGGCTCTTGTTCCCACTGAGCAGAATGTTTGACTCCTGAGGGACACGTGAACTTTCACCCAACATTCCTTTTCCAAGAAAAGTACGTAATCTAACCATTATGCCAATTCCTTCTTTCCTATCCCCTCGTTCTAACTCTGTAACTAAAACTTGTTTGTTGTTGTGATAATGGTTTATCATTTGTGATTATTTATTTTAGTGTACTAATGACAATCGTCATTCATATGACACCTGAGTGAAACACGATTCTTCTTTTTTTTAAGTGTGTTTTTCCTGGTAGAAAATGATTCAGCAAAGCTGAAATGTTTTTCCCCAAATATTTATAGGAATTGTGATGATTTCCAGTGGAATTTATCCAAGTGCTTTTAGTTGCATTGGCTACTTCAAATGAAAGAGCCTATCTTCACTGAAGTGGGTCTTGCTGATTTCTCTGAAGCTGTTCTGAGGTGATTGCTTCCCTTCTCTTACATCTCACAGAAGTTTCTTTTCACACTAGGTTTCTGGAGTTGACCTGCTTGTTGACTGTAGATGAAAGTAAATATTAGCAGGTAGGAGTTGCTTGTAGAATTAATATTTTGATTTCAGCAGTGGTCTTATTATGACTACTGAGTATGACTGCTCCTCAGAGTTTCAACCATGCTCAAGTACCTATTTTGTCATACGTTGCTTAAAGATAGCAAACACACACACACATTTGCAGACACAGAGGTGTTCTCATCTCATCCAAATACTTGCCAGCAGTACACTGGGTGAAAAATCAGATGCACGTCTCTCCATGGCAGTTCTCTGTTTCAGCCTTTCTTTCTTGAAGAGGAAATTTACGAGGCTATCTTGGTTCAGTCTCTTGGACCTATCTGTGAGATGTCTTTGTAGCAGCAAAAGCTAGTCCAGAGAGACTCTCACTGCTTTGGGAACAGAAAGTGGGAAGATGCTTTGAAGTTCATCATGCGTGAGTAATTTTGCCTCTTGGTCTCAGGTGGGTCTTTAAGGTCTCTTCCCCCCAAATACACGGACTTTTCTGGTGGCTGATTTCACTGGACTGTTAGGAGAGAATCATAGCAGGCTTTGGCTCATCTGGATACCTTGGGCCCGTGCTGCTAATGGCCTTCATATTTTGGAGCAAGACCCTGAGAAGAATAAGGGGAAAAAAAGTTGTTGCCATTTTTTACCCATAGCATGTGGGAATGATGATGGCCAGTTAAAAATCACCACATTTTCCTCTTAGGAAAGAGAAACTGAAGCACAGAAGTGTGTGTGGTTATATGTCAAGCACTGGAACTCCTTTTGACTTCACATACTTTCCCCTTATTTCTAATTAACATGTTGAGGAATTTTAAAATGTAATAAACATTATTTCTAAACAACCAGAAAGTAAAGCTTGCTTATTTCTGGTTTGATGTAAACATTTATAGCACAGCTCCATCCTTAAACAGTTAATCTTATAGTGACCTATTAAAATAAAATGAATTGTGTTATAATTCATCCTAAAGCAACCTCAGGGTTAGTGTATCAGGTAACTCCTGCTTTTGCAGTCCTCATGACGTTTTTAATCAAATTCAGCTGTAATTGCTGGAGCATACACATGCCTCTTTTAATACTCTGCCTACATTTGGGACTCATATGAGTCTGTTTTCTCTTAACGTATCTAATAAATAGAAAACATGAAAAGAGCATATTTTGCAGGGCTCTGAGCTTTTCCACCGTTTCATTTGTTCTAGCAATTGTCCAACAGGCTTATGAGAATCGAGCACTTGTCGGCTTTCCCCCCCTCGGATAAAATTCTTTGTGGGTTTCAAGTCACTGTTTGTGTTGCTAGCACCCCGTTAAAGGGGCATCGCGCAGGCGGGAGCAGCTGCCACAGAAGTGAGGTGGAAGCGCGGATGTGCGAGAGGGAGAGATTTCATAGGCGTCTTTAAAACTCACTGCCGGTGATGAATGTTGAAATGTTGCTTACATACAAGTCACCTAGGGTTTGTTGATGAAAACTTGAGATGTCAAGTCTGCATTGAAGCTATTTGAGTAAGCAAAACTGCTGTAACTTTCTCTGCTCGGGGGCTGGGGGGGCGGGTTGCTGTCCCATGCTGCAGCTGTTTCCAATTTGCCAGCAATTTTCTTCTGGGCTAGTAAAGCTCCCAAGATGACTACAACTGGCCACATGGGTTTCTCGGCTGGGCTGCGGGGTTTGATTACAAGGAGAGGCAAAAGCAGCTCGGGGTTCGGGGGAAGCATTTCCCCTCAACTTTTAGGTTCTTTACATCCCAGCTTTTTGTTAACACCAGCCTTTAAAGGTTATTTCGCTGCAGTTTAATAGGTGCTGCGCTCAGCGGCCCCGTGTATCTCTCTGCTGGAAGCAGGCTGCGATTTTGAGCGCGTTTGCTTAAAAATAAGGGAAATTGGAGGGGAAAGAGCACGGGGAGGGATACGGCGCCCGTTAGCTGCCCCTCGACAAAAGCACCGGGAAGAGGGGTTTGTCGGCACGGCAGCACGCCTCGGGGCTCCTCTTCAGCGACGTGGTTTTTGTAATTCACACGTGGAAACGTGAGAAAAGACTGAAAAATGACTTTGAAATGTGATCTGATTCGGTCGCTAGCTGGCTCGCTTGTGAGGCTGTACAAAGAGGTGTTCGCGTCCCCGCCGAATAACGAGATTAAGGCTCGTTCCTAACCCGATGCGTGTGATTCTTTAAAGCCACGAAAAAAAATGACAGCGCCGATGTTGTGCGGGTCCCCGCAGGAGCTGCTCCTCCCGCACGCCTCGCCCGTCCCGCTGATTTTCCCTTCCCGAGATCGTCCTCCTGAAATCCCAGGTGCTCGCCTTACCGTGCCTAGGAAACTCTCTGGCGTAACAAAAACAACAACAACAATAATAACAAAGAATCCGAAGAATTTCTATATTAAAAAGCGGCTCTGGCGAGGTCCCTGGCCGCTAGGTACGGGTCTGAGTCTGTTTTCCTTGGAAATTGGGAGGAATGCTAAACGGCTCGTCTAGCGGAGAGTAAATTGTGTGCGGAGCTCTAGGCACGGCTCCCAAGTTGCCCTTTCACCCCTTCACTTTATATGTTCCTCTTATTAAGGAGAAAAATGTTTCAATATGTTGGAATTTGGGGCAAAGACGGGAAAGAGGGAAAGAGAATGGAGAGTGGCAGGACATTTTCCGAATAGTTCTGGTAACCCTTCTGGGGTTCCATTGAGCATCGATGTACGAAAATCCTGGACGTTTCTCCCCGGGTTGGTGCGGAATATTGCACAGCAGCCCTCCCGAGCTGCCAGAACGCACCCGGAGCGCGAGACTGCAGGGGAAACACAGCCCTGACTCGAAGGCGTTTTTTCTTCTTCTCCCTAAAAGTGGTTCTGTTTGATAGGGGTTATTAAGCAGCTCTAAGGGTCTGGACGAGGCTTGTAGAGAGAACTTATTGATCTGGCGCAGAATAGGGGATGGTTCCTTCCCGCTGCTCCAGCCGTGTGGGGCTGCACGGCCCGCTGCATGCAGCCCGTGCTATTTCCAGGTTTGCTTCAGAGGGAAACGGGTTAACTGTGCTCAAGGTAAGAGTCAGGGGAAACGGCGCAAAGTAAGGAACGATGATTTTAAAACGGATATTTGAAACTTCCTTATTTAAAAGGGGGGCTTAAAGTAGCACTTGAGCTCCACTCAGCGTCTCTTTTCGGCTTCACTCCTCAGCAATATTTTTTTAAGAAAGTTGTGAATTTTTCTATTTTTTTTTCCCTCTTTAAAGTCGCGAGTAGCGCCAGGCAGGCTCAGTGGGCGAAGATGTCACATAGCCGTGATTAATCGGGGGAGCAGCCGAAATATTGATAAGGGGAAAACGGAAATCAAATGAAAAGTAGAGGGCACAGCAGAGAGTGAAAGGAAGGCACGTACTGGAGCTGCGAGCGCTGCAGAAGCCCCCTGAGGAAATGCCTGGTTGATGCAGCCTGTCTGGATGGGCTGGGAATTCTGACTCCAGCGCTGCTTTGGATCTAACAAGTTTAATCTCTCCTTTGCAAAACTGCAGCGGCAGGGTAGTGACCCACAGCTGGTGGGGAGTTCTGGTTTTGGTCTCAACCTGGATCTTTACAAACTGGTCTGCCACTGGTTGAGGGGAAAGGGTATCAAAGGTGAGTCATTTAAATAATAGTAATAAGACTAAGCAAGAGGTGAACCTAAAAGTAGTTTGAGAGGCCCTTTTATGTTTCTACCGATGCTGGCAGGGTAACGCGATTGATAAATAATCCACAGCAGACTTCTCAAGGCTGGCTCCAAATATGCAGATGTATTTATTTATACGAACACGCGTAATTGTACGAGGGAGGTGAGCGGGGGTGGGAGCGCTGATGAGGGGTGAAGAGGGGAGCGGGGGAAACTGAGACGGGAATCCTTGACCCTAGAAAATTTACTGGCTAAGGAAAATTGCCTTGTCCCTCGACTCTGTCTACCCCCACCCCCCGTTGCAAGTTCAGAAGCAAAAGAAACTGGAATGTGTTAGGAGGGAGGACGACAGAAAAAAAGAATTGTACTTATCAGAAACACATTGCCGATTTTATAATCAGTTGCCCCTCCGTGCCAGCTGGCCGCGTAATAAATGCTTTAAAAATCAATAAAAGGGGGGCGGCGTGCAGATAGAGAGCTGTTATTTTCCAGACTTGTTGGGCTCTTTGCCTTTTTCCGCCTTCCTCCGCTTCTCCCCAGAGCAGCCGCTGCGCAGGGAGCGCCGGCACCGGGAAGGGCGCACCGCGCTGCGCGCTCATCCGCGCCGCTCTGCGCCTGCTTCTCGTCCTGTAGTTCTCCGCGGTAAACCCTGGAAGCACCGAGCCACCCCTCGGAAAACAGCGGTAGCGCTGAGAGGGGGGTTCGTGCTTTTAACGACGCACTAATTACAGCGAGCTAATCGTTCTCTGGCGCGTTCAAAGGGAACTACAGATCCTGAGTGAAACGGGTAGAAAAAGTTGCCAGACCTCGCAGTGACCACAGATTCATTTTCCCACATAGCTTTACGGCTGTAGTTAACCTCTGTTGTGATGACTTGGGGGGCAAGGCGGAGAGGCAAAAACCTGTTCGCTGGGAGATCATCCAGCCTTAGAAATACAGCAGAACAGATGCACTGCGCTGATACAAGGCTGAGATAAAGCTGTGCCGTGTTTGAGAAACGGCACTCTCCGAAATGGAAGGACTGAGATTGACATCTCTGGGTTTTAGTGCTATGCGGAGTGATATTTCCGTTCGCTGTATTTAAAATTGATTGTTTAATTATTATTGGTGAGAAAGGTTCTTTAAATCAATAGAGGCCGGCAGGCTAATGGCTCGGCATGGTTTCAATGAGCCACGAAAGGCAACTGCCCCTCGTTCAGCCAAGTGAAACCCTTGGATGCAAGTCAATAGGGTTAACTAGTCTCGACATGAAAACACGAGTATTTCAGATGGCTTTTAATTGTTGGCTAAGAAATTCAGTTAATCAAATGTCAGACGTTTCCCTCTGCTCTCCCAGAAGTGAAGAAGGCACTTTTCCTGAGGGGGCGAAAAATCCGAATGCAAAAACAAACAAACTGTTGTTGAACATGGAAACAAAGCCCTGCTTTGTGGAGGTCTGTCTAACGCTTGACATTTAGTTGCTGCGGTGGACGTTTATCCGTGTCCTTTCTGTTAGGAGTACACTGAAATGCTCGATGACTTCTCTTTAAATAATACTATTAGCCTAACTTTGTAAACAACGCTTTGTTAAATGCTCGATGACTTCTCTTTAAATAATACTATTAGCCTAACTTTGTAAACAACGCTTTGTTTCTTTACTTTCCTATGTAGATGGATAAGACTTTATTTTCTATTTTAATTTCAGATCAATTTTAGGACCTTTAAAAATAGCTGCTAAACACGTAAGGATGTTTCAGACCGTACCAGACACCTCGTCTTACGTCAAGGTAAGACATGACAGCATCTTTAAACAGGTAATGTCAAAAATCACAATCCTTCAAAAGTTCGCAGTTGTTTGTGTTGATTGAAAGTCTCTTTTCCATTCCTCTGAACTTAGTTGGGAAGAAAAGTAAAACCTTCAGTGGGAGAGGGGTGAGCATAGCAGTTACAGCTCTGGGAGTAGGCAGGGCTGAGTGCAAAGCCGAATCATAAGAGAGTCACAATACGTTAAAGTGCTCTCGTCCTGTATCATGCACTGATGCTTGGCTTTGTGGGTTATGCTATAACCACTATTATTGTGAGGGTGTCCTTGATCACATGGAATGGTGGCTTGTTCCCCTGGAACCAGTATGACAGTGGTGTGCTGCTGATATCATGTCGTAGGAGTTTCTTAAGTTGGCATCCAGTTCCCTGATTTCCGAGGTACCATTTACTATTGGACTAAAGCTAAACCTCATTTTGTATCACTCTGCTTCTCTGCCACACCAGCCACTGAATTCAATATGGATATGAAAATTCTGGTTTTGAACTGTATGTTTCTAAACAGCTTTGGAAGGCAAAAAGTGTTGAACGGGTTAAAGCAAAACATCTCTTCCAGCTACTGAAGAAATGGATTGTCACAGCAGGCAGTGCTTTGTAAAGCTGGCATTTCTTTCACAGCATCACTTGCAGTTTTCCTCCACCAATCCCTCCATACAGCTCTGTAGGAAAACTGACTTCAGTTGGTGTAGCTGGTAGTGGGCACAGCCACAGACCGCTGCAGCTTGCGTTCCAATCGTTGATAATGTATGTACATTTCTTTAATTAAAATGTGAACCTGAGAATGTATTTCAGTGTGCCACTTCTGGCTCTGTCATAAGATTAAAACAAATTCCAAAGAAGAGCTGGCACAGCCCTGTCCCTTTATAACTCAATTGAGCACTATATTATATTTGACATCATATAGTTTTTTTACCACAACAGTTCCCAAGAATGTAAATAAACCAAGCCTGGGACATCTGGGTTACACGTTTAAGGCAAACCCCGCATGCAGCAGCACTTAGGGGAAATCTAAAACACAAACGTCTTCTCTCCCAGGCTGAAGAACTGCGGAGGGTGTTAATTAGAGCTGGGTGGATAATTTGTAATGAATCATTTATTACAGGAATTTTCTCTGCCTCTTTCCTTTCTTTCCCCTCAGTCAGTGATCCTTGTGTGATTTTCATGTGCATGCACCTTACTGGAACTGATTCACTGAATGATTTCTGTGTACAATCCCAGGCTGCAGATCACTTTGCCAGCAGTTTTGTAGAGGTATTAGTATTGGAAATGCAAGCTTGGTGGGAAGGATCCCAGGTCTCATAGAATTACTTGCATTCCCTGGTTGGATGAACGTGTGCATCTTTCTGGATGAGGGTTCTAGAGGGAATTGTACCAGGAATGGTCAAGATTCCAGACTGGGTTAATATCCCCCTCAGGTCATGCTCATAACTCAGTGTTTCAGGGAAGGCTGGTGATTTAATTTTGCTTATTAGATTCACATAGCTTTGGACCAGCCTCTGGAAGAACAGAAACAAATGAAATTAAAGGCTCAAGAAGGGGGATTCAGTAAACGTTCAAGTGAAGAAATAAATGATGCAGGCTGTGCCCAGCTTTAGGACTGACTTCTCTTTGGTGTTCCTATGTATGGGAAATGATCTTAGACGTGTTCTGTTTACAATGAAGAGATGAAGGCCCTTTGACATCCTATATTATGGTATCATTGCCTGTTATTGTGAGGCAGGATCCAGCTGCCGCTGCAGTTAGCAGCAAGATTCCTTTTGAATTAAGTGGAACCAAGATCCAGGCCTAAATAACTTAATATCCCAACAAGGTTGAGTGAGTCAATCTATAACTGTGTCAGCATAGCCCTCTCATTATATGTAATCCTGCAGGCAATGTGCTTGTACAAAGCTCTCTGCAGATAAGTGTGTGTTTTATCCCAGGAAGAACTCCTACAGCTGGACGTCCACTCGGTGTCTCAGCAGCGGTGGGATGGGTGGGCTGTGTGATGCTGAACTCTGCCTCTTCTTACAGCCCTTCAGCACCAGCTGCCATCACTTTGTCTCTGGTATTTTGTCTGTAAAGCTTCATTCACACCAATGTCATTGGGGAAATAATTTGTTCCTGTGCTTAAGAACTCAGCAGAGTTCTTTTGGAAGAAAGCTCTTAGGACTGATCTGAAGGCCTTTTGAAGGCAAAGGAGATATCTCCTATGGAACTGTAAGGTTTTCAGTTGAGCAGTTCAGTACCAGTGATGCAAAAAGTACCTGCATATCTCCTTGAGGCCAACAAAGTTGCTCTTAGAGGTAAGAATATGCTTAAATGCCAGAGAACCTGAGCCTTGAACACACAGGTTGTGTCAGACTCTGGCCCCTCTGAGTTTGATGGCAGTTTCCTCTGAGCTTGGTGCACTCAGGGCCCACACAGTGATGCTGACTGAGACCGGTTTATTGGTAGAAATGGCCTTCATCATCCAGGCGGGCAGGAAACCTGCGTGCTGCCCCCGTCCCTTCTGGCGTCGGCGCTCCTGAGCAAGGCACTTCAACTCCCTGTTTCAATTTCTCCATCTTTAAAGTGTGGGTGAAAGTGCTGTGTAAGAAGGAAGCACTGTTCAGCTTTAGATAACACTTGTTTTCTCTTTCCTGCTTCTCTGCGCTCGTCTTTGTGGACTTATCAAGTTGTGGTGAGACATTTAAAAGGCAAGAAGTTGAATTCCAATTCTTTCTCTCTACCCACATCTCTCTTTTTTCCTTTTTCTTCTTTCTTTTTTTCCCTTCGTGTCATTCCTTCAGAAGCTTTATCTGTTTGAATTACGGGAAAGATGAACTCTATTTCTGTATGGCCTTGATGGAATCCCATCTGATGGCTGGCACAGTGCCTCCACCACACAGAAGAAAAGCAAGATTGGGATCAACGTCAAAGTTCAAAAAGTTCTCTTCAACGAATGCATGGTGTACATGTAAGCATCGCGTTTGTTCTTTGCCTTGTTCAGAAGTGCAGCTCATCTCTATTAGCTGTAAATGGGAGGGATTTACCAGCAGGGTGTTCCGCAGGAGGTTTAGGAGGAACAGGTTTGGTGCCATAGCCCTGAGGTACAAAACAACCTGCGATCAGCCTCAGGCCACACAGCTTCCTAACCGGTTTTAAAGTGCCAAAGCGTGGGGCAGGGCACTGAGAGGCACCATTCTAACATGGTTTGTGCTAACAGAGGTGGTTTGTGTTGAGTCACACTTTCTGCCAGTGTTGTAACCTTGATTTACATCATACAACAGATGGATCTGCACCCAAAGCACCGTTATAAGATCCTGCTCAACGTCATGACAGCACACGTTCTGTCTTATGCATCCTTCTTGTCCAAGCCTCAGTGCCACAGTGGGGCAGGAATTCCTGTGTTACAAAATATTTATGATCCTTACTCATTTCTTCTGTGTTCTTGATAAATCACTTCTGTTCTGCACACCATTGTGATACGTACCGATCTGCAAGCAGTTAATAGTAGCTAACAATTTACTGTGTATCAGAGGGTGCTAATCTCATCTCAACGCGAGCATTTGACTTTGAGAATGAAACATGTAATATAATTGGGAAATCAAATTCTAAAAGACAGCACTGGAATCCAGGCTGCAGGGATATGGAAAGCATTAGGACTGTAAGCAGAGCAGCGTGACCTTTGCATGCTGAATTTTTAATTATTACCACTGCCACTAACTGCTATGGGCCAAAGCGATCCTCACTGCTATTCTGTATCGGCAGTCTGCGCTCGGATACGTGTGTAAAGCAATGCAGGAGTAATTTCGCGGTGCTGCAATCTATCGTAGCAGGCCTGCTTTAGCGGGGCTTGGGACTCGATGGTCTCCAGAAGTCCCTTTCAACACCTGTGATTCCGTGGTTCTCCAGCGCTTTTCTTCAGCCCTCCGGCAGCACCCAGCCGAGGCGCGCTCCTCAGGCCGCTTCGGCCAGCAGTGGAGGCGAGAGTTTGAAAGCGAAGTGCAAGAAGAGGGCGTTAATGGTCTCTTCCAATCTTAAGTATCTGTGAAGTGCTGCTGCAGTGGGGAGATCGCACTTCTCGCCCTTTTACCCTGGGAAGACCCCCTTGTCCAGAGAGCCACAACACCACCGTATCGCCGGCTCGCGTCCCGCTTTCCAGCTGTGCTGAGGACTCCTGCCTTCCCCTTCCAAGGAGAACCTCTGCGGATGATTTTCCCTGGGGTGCCCAGCCTTAAGACACAGGATTCCCCTGGGCTGGCTTGTGCAGGAAATGGTTTCCAGGCCAGACCTCTGGACGGGCACGAAGACGGACTTTCACTCGGCTCCCTGAGATGGGAAGAAGGATCCATCGTGCAAGAGCAGGACTCCTCGCTTTAAAAATGGATTTCATGCAGCCATAATGTTTGTGGTACCGTACAAAGAAGCATATTCATGGAGGCAAAATGGTCTGGGTGGCTGGAAACAATATTTGGTTTGTTCTTGCTTTCCCTCTGCCTGGAAAGTTTACAGAAGCCCTGAAGAGAGATTTTTTTATTATTTTTTTTTTCTCTTGAAGGACAAAACAGCGGGATTTTCTTCGGAGGGGGCAGTGCGAAGGTACTGACAAAGCTGGCACGGACGCTCTCTCCCACCGAAACAACAGCAGCCAGAGGCTGCTCCGGGCACAGGTTGTGTGGAAAGGATATCTTAGTATTCATCGTTATGATTATTGTTTTTCAACAGAAATCTTGCGGCAGAGAGGGTAGCTAAGGAGCCATCCGAGGGATTATCGGGCTGGCTGCAGCCCGCAGGCGCTCAGGGACACGCGGATGCTGGAAACGCGGCTGCTGAGAGCGGGCAGAGACCTGCAGCACGCACTGAAGGACCGCTGGGGAGGCTGCGCCCCGCAGACAAGGGGCAAATCAGACTTCATGGACTTGTTTTTCTCGTAGTTGCAGTAATGTTGTTCCTTCCGAGGCCCTCCTTACCCAGTTCTGCCTTTCTTCTCTCCTTTTTTTTTCTCCTCTGCAATTCACGGCGTCCCGCAGAATTGCTGGTCCTCGCACTGGGCTCGGGAGGACCAGCAGGACCCGGAGAACGGGGGGTTGCAGCAGCTTTGCCGGCAGGGCAGGGTGGGCAGCTGCGGGTGTGGGCTTCCATCGGTTCCTACGTCATTCGCACACGGAGTGACGGTTAATCTGTGCACGCATCGAACCGTTCTCGTTTTGAGGCAGAAGCGCCCTCGTTAGATCTCAGCAGTGCATCCCGACAACTTGCTGCTGAAGGGTTTAGCTCTTGTTTGCAGCCGCTTCTCTGTTTTAAAGAGACAAAATCCCCTTCCATTTCCTGGTGCCCAACAAATCCTGCCTGGCTTTTACCCGTGCTGAAGGCAGGCACTGCGCGGGGAGGGGCTGCCATTGCTTCTCCCCCGCTTTACTTTCGAGATGCTGTTAGGAGTTCGGTAGAAAATGTAGGAGAAACACCGTTTCCCCTGGAAATGTGGCATGCCGAGGCTTTCTATAATGAACCACACTCGGGCACAGGGGACAAGATTTTACACCCGCTGACTCCGTCCCCTCCGGATACCAGCATTTAAGCAGCCGAATGCCTCCTCAGCTCTGCGACCTTCTAATGGCTCCGCTTTTTTCATGATTTACAGAAAAACGACCCCCACCAACGTGCTGGAACTAGTGGATTTTGTGTTCCAGCCTTCCATATGCGTTTCCAACCCTATGCGGCGAGAAAGGGGAGCAAAACGGGAAGAAAAAGCGAATGCTGAAGGGGAAAAATGCTTAAAATCTTTCCTGCAAATCTCCAAATATATGAAGTCTGAGGAACAAATTCAAAGCAGGCACAGATGCCTGAAGAGAAGTTAGAGAGAAATATTCTGTTCCATTCAAGCGCATCAAGGGTCTAGCTGAAGTCTTGTTTGGCTAAGGTCAGACGAGACTGGGTTCTCCAATAAAAATAAATCTCAAATTAATTATGGCCTCAAGCGAGGGGCCAGACCTTTGGAGCTGGTGCACTGCCGTCTGTTTTTTTGGCCTTCGGTATTTTTGTTTTTTGTGCTCAGCTTTTCAATAATTGCGGGATGGGGGAGGAGGGGGGCGGGGGCTGTTTTATTGGGACATGGAGCTCAAATAAAACCAGCCAGGACGCTGCTTGCCCACTCTCCGCGTAATTGCAACGCGGCTTCAAAGCTGCTGCATCTTCTCCACGCCGCTTTTAGGACATGTTTTACTTAGCGCTGATTAGCAGTGAGTAACTTTCCGGGTTCAAGTTCCCAAATCCCATGGGCTGTTCCCGTGGACCAGGAGGGACCCGATCCTTGTGCTGTAGGGCTGGAAAACTCTACTGCACCCTCTTTGTTGCTTTTGCTGAGAAGCAGAGGTTTGCCCAACTAGTTTAAAGTGGGATTCGTTTCTGGGGATCGAATCCCAGGGCTGTAGTTGGGGCTTTTTGCTTTAAGAATGTGGGTTTAGAAAACAAACAGATCGCGTTGCGTTCTTCATTCTGCGATGAAGTCGTTGCCAGAGGAAACTCAGAGCAGGAGATTTCAAACGCTGGCTGAAGCTGGTGGAGCCTTTCCCTCTGGTAAAGACTGCGGCAGAATGGGCGCTGGCCTGCGAACACAGCCCCGGGCAAAGGAGGACGGTAAACATCGTTAATGCTTTCCTAGAGGACGGTGTATTTGGAAAGTTTTATACGTATTCAATACATCCAGCGCAAGGAACGTAGACACGTGTTCAGAGAAAGTCAGTTCAAAAGCAGGAGGTGGTCGCGGGCCACTTTGCGCTGACCGAGTCCGAACGGCGGCCGCTCCCCGGGGCTCCCCGGCCGTGTGCCCGCACCGGGTCACAACCGGGCTGCGGGATGGCGACAGCTCAGCTGATGCTGCTGGGGCACGAGGGGGTGAAAGAAGCCGATCCCCTTTCGTCACCCGAAAAGAGTGTTTCCAACCTGCAGCTGAGGCCCGAGGAGATTTTCTTGATGCTTACTCCTCCTGTGGAATAGCTAGGCGGTTTTAATTATTAAATGATGACCACTAATCTCGCGTGAATTAGGGAGCCCTATCTTTGAGGTTACGTTCTCCCGCCAAGGACTGGCCCTGGACTACACGCAGGGGTTACTCCTCTCATACTGGATGTGAGATAGCCTCGGACTGCCCCCAGTGTGTCCTCATACACCAAACCGGCATTTTTACCTCTGTGTGAGGCTCCTGTCTGTGTAGCTCAGTTGTAAGGACGAACGGAGGAGGTGGGGACACGCCAAGCGCTTGAGATCAATATTGAAACAATTAAAAACATTGGACGAGAATTTCGTTTTATTCATAAGCGCAGTTAAAAAATAATAATCGGGGCCAACTGATTTCTACCAGCCTGTCCCAATGCAAGCATTTGAAATCTTCCGTTGTTGCCAAGATGAAATGATTTTCCAGATGTCTGGTGGTAACCGCATCAAACGGATCGTGATTCCCCGGCTGGATACACGGACGCGGAGCAGCAGCAGACCCGGCGCACCGCCCGCTGCCCGCCCCGTGCCCGCCCGGCCCCGCGCTGCCAGGCGCTGCCGCTCACCTCGCGCGATGCAAAGCCCGGCGCACGGAGCCGGTGGATATTCCAGCCTGTTCCTAAAGCCTGAGATAACTTCAAGGGATTCTTTCTTATTTATTTATTTATTTATTTTTTTCCCGGGGCAATGGGAGATGAAGCGAACTGTGATGTTGTTTGGGAGGAAAAGAGTAGATTGTTCAGCTTGTCTGCTATAATGGCTAGCAACTTCGCTCGTTATCTTATCTGATGGGTCCAACCTGGGTGACCCGAACGTGCTGCATTTTGAGTCGCCCTCAGACATGCAAAATAAGCCCCTGGGTGTCACGGTGCCCTTCTGGCAATAAAATGCAGAGTCGTGCTCCTGAATTATCTCTAGGTGGGGCGGAGGGGGATGCTTGACATCTGCCTGTCTTTGGGAGCTCTGGGGAGCTACTGCGAGGGCTGGGCTGGTTTACCTCAGCTGCCCGGCGTTTTGGACACGTAGGACTCCTCTCCAACACTCTGCCCACGTTTTCAGGTGATTTCTCGGTGAAGCCTTGAGCTCCGTGAGGTCCGTGGATGAAAGAGGCTCCTTCCACGGTATTTTCCCCCTTCCTTTCGCGGTCAGGATCCCTCCCGCACCCCCCAGCTCTGTTGTTTTTCGGGGATGGTGGAGAGTGCTGTCTAGAGAGGAAACCATTTGGGTTTTGAAAGGACGCGTTTCACTCTTGCCTTTAACCTCTAGCTCTTCTGGTTGCAGCAGCCATGCGGTAAGGCTAAAGGGGGAGTGGAGAAGAGTGTAGCTGGAGGGGTGGAAGGGAGGGAGGGAAAGACAAAAAGAGTAATGAGGCAAGCAAAGGGTTAACCGCGATTTCTTTTAATTGAACTCCAGTTCTTGTGGCCCTAGGCAAGGGGGGACCTGACCCCGCTAGCAGCATCCAGATGTGCTGCTCTCCGGGGACCCCAGCGCAGCCCCCTGGATTGTAAAGCAGACAGGGGAGGACGGGGGTGGGGGGCGGCCGGGCTGTCCCCTCTGCCCCCCGCCTTCACCTCCCGCTTGCAGGCGGCCTCAGTCGCCGGCAAGCGGCAAGGCAAAGCTTCAGGTCTGGTCACGTTCAGTCCCGTGTCTGCATCTGAACTCCCAAATTGTAGCTGAATTGATGAGACTAATTTCAGAGGAGGGGGGAGGGAGGGGAGGGAGGGGCAAGAGGAATCTACAGCTCACTCCTGCCAGCTTCGGGCTTGGAGAAATAAAGTATTAATAAGGCATCTCTGCAGCAGCCGAGTAGAAACACTAGTGGCATTATTGCATTTCCCTTTTGGAAGGGGCGGGTGCAGAATAACGTTGGATATATTTTGATCCCCCCTGCCCCCCGTGGTTGGACTAAGGACAGGGGAAACAAAAAGACTGGACGCAGCTGGCGCTGGACAAGGTAATGCCCTCCACCGAGAGGTCTGACGTTCAGGAGCGTCCTCCCGCCTTGGCACTTTCTTCCTTGGCTCTTCTCCTCGGGCTGCAGCAGTTTGCAGAAGTGGGGAATACAGGACGCCAAAGCGTTGCATGATGTGTTCCGCTGGTGGCTGCCTGTTATTTTTGCAAGGGGAGGGGGTGGGAAGTGGAGCTGGACAGGCGCGTATTGTCTCCTTTCCTCGGCTCCTCCGGAGGCTTTCAGCCTTGCCCGGAAAAAGGAAAGCGCGTTTCTTTCGGAGCGATCGCTCCCGTCTGAATGAAAGACAGCGTTGCACGTCAGGGGCTCTCCAGGTCGAAAGCGGGATTTAAAGGCTGATGTTTTGATTTGGTTTTCAGCGCCTGTACTAGCACGAAACTTCAGCTGATCTGTCAATTACTGTAAATTTCTGTCTTTTTTCTTTTTTGTTTAGTTTGTATGTCTATTTTTTTCCCGTCTGAGTGGGATTTTAACAGCTTAGCAAGAAGGTCGCGCCGGGAGTGCAGGCTGGGAAAGGTGCTCCCAGCCCCCGGGGTGCAATGGATGGGTTGCCATTGATCTTAGGACCTTTGCCTGGGAGCCCGATATCTCAGCCCTTGAGACGACTGGGAGGGAAGGAGATAGGGGTGAAAGTGGAAAAGAGCTTCCACTTGCCCGCAGCCCCACTTCCAGAGCGTTTAATCACTGGGGCCGTTTGTCTGCCTTGCATTAATGCACTCAGTGCTCCCTTCTGGCAGGGACCGGACCCCGTCTCACGCTCCTTGCTGGGAGCCCTGCCTGGGACAGGCGCGAAGCGGGGCCACAGCACGTTTTAAATACGTTTTGATCATCGGACTTTACTTTTCTTCCTTCCTTCCTTCCTTCCTTCCTTCCTTCCTTCCTTCCTTCCTTCCTTCCTTCCTTCCTTCCTTCCTTCCTTCCTTCCTTCCTTCCTTCCTT